>JAKSZP010015796.1:0-290634 GCA_022478985.1 Massospora cicadina
TTAATGGTTATTGGATCTGATATGAGCTACAAATTCGTTGTTTTTCAACAAAATCAAAATTTTTCAAATTTGGCCAGATTTAAAAACTTCATATCTTGTGATTTTTTGGGTCTTAAGTTTTATTCCCGCCTTGGCTTGTGTCTCAATTAAGCCGTTTTCCTCAGCCCTGGCTGGCAAAGCCAGAACCCATTTTTGTCAATGACCTTAGATAGGTCATTGGTGACCCTTAGGGGTTCTGGTCTCTGCCCCAAGGGCTTGTTGGACTTGGCTTTAGAAGGGCGATTAATTCCAGGAAATATGTCACTAGCTGTGACATGGTGGGACTAGTTATTAAAGTTGTGGAAAAATCAGACCTTGATGAGGAATCGCTGAGGTGACCTGCTAGATATGTGACTTCAAAGAGCATTATGCGTACTAGGGCCTAAAGAAGCGACCCAATATAAGCTATATTAATTTTTGTGGGTAAAAATTTACAGAGTAAAGGCGACTGTCAATGAAGGAGGGTTACTCTATTGCTGCATAATCATCTTTCCCACCTTAAAGAAAAACAAAACATTAACAAAGGATATACATTTTATTCCAATGGCACCCCCTCCATTAATGTAATAGCTGTAACACAAAGCCAACGGGCTGATCTCATCAGAGAGGGCTACAAAATTATTTCTAAACCATAAACTAAAATATGCATAATGAGCCCATTTTAGAGAACTAAATTGATCCAACAACCTACCTTATTGAAAGAAATCAAGGTGGCCTTGCTCTAGAAGCTTTGAATACCCACTTTACTGTCATTTTGAGAAAATATTAAGACTATTATTAATCATTATAACTAATATTCCAACCTTACATCAAATGAAAAATTTAAGCTACTTTTCTGATAACGCTTAGTTATCTACTTGTAAATAAGTTCTGGGTTTTACAATAGTCAATAATGTCGCTCCAGTCAACATGATCTTGAATTAGTTTTTAAAGATTAAAGATTGCTAGTAATGTGGCCCAGTACTAACAATATATGCTGTTCCATAAAGCACCATCAGCAAAGGGGCAAATATCACTTCAACAATGAGTTTAAATTTTTGTTTCATATCAGCGCTCTAAATATAGTTTTGCTCACTAGCTTTATAACTTCTTAATATGTAACAGTTTTCTCAAATTCTAAGAAGATGTCCTCAAATATAAAAGAAGGTTCCTAAATACTTGGTTTGACGTTGCCCTTACATTATTCAGGAATGTGAAAAGATTCGCTATCTATATGCAAATTTTTATAAAAAATCATCATCAGCGAGGTAGCTCAATTGGTATCATTAAGTTTGACATCATAGCTGCTATATTCTCTTTTAATTCACTGAAAGCTGATCTATCTTTTTATGAGTGTCAACTAGTCGTGAGAAACTCCTTGGGATTAACAATTTTGGAAACATTGGGCATCTTCTTTAGTTACCTAAAGTATTAATGGATAAATATTCTCCATGGAAAAGGTCGTGGATCAAGACCCACATGGCACCTGGGTTAATCACCTTTTTTCACAAAGATACTTACGTCCTCATGGCTAACTTAACAGCCTTAAAGATTAATGTGAAGAAAGAACAGTAAAGCACCTAAATACATCTAGTACCTTGAGAAGAGGTTCAGTAAATCAAAGGATTCTATGAATCATCCGATTTTTGAATACTAATGCAACTCAAAATGCATGAACAATTACTTACAAGATCAACTGGATGGCTATTATGTGAGCAAAAAGATCAAGCTTTGACATTATACAAAATTATCCTTGGATATACTTCACTAGTAAATACAACCAAGGATTTTATAAAAGGAATCCAACATTACATTGAAGCTGGAGATGTCAGACCTATACAAACTTAGACCATAAGGCTTAGAATGGCCAATAAAGAAGTTGTGTAAAAAAGAGATAGATATACTTTTGCATCAAGTATAATTGTACCATCTCGTAGCCCTTGGGACAGTCCTGTAATGATCAAGAAAAAGGACTGTTTTAACCAGGTCACGATTAACTATCAGCAATTGAATATAAAACTGTTGAGAAAGGCCAAAATTTAGTTAGTTTGACTAAAAATAAAACTTTACCTGAAATTCTCCAGACTTCAGAAGATGCAAATAATATAACCTAGGATCAGATCATTGTCCCAAAGGAATCAAAGGGCTAAAGTGAAGCTGAAATCCTCTGGGAAAGTGACAAAAGGTCCTCACTTCCTCAATCAATGGTTTTGGCTTTTCTAGACTTTGGGAAGATCATACCAATATTGAGGGTCAATGCTCACAATGAGACTGCGCCCCCACAATGACTATAGATTTTTGCTTATTTGATCAAATAAAATATTCTTTCAACTACACTGTTGCGCCTTTGATTTACTGTCAAAGTGTCTAGTGTCTAGTGAAGAAATATCTATCAGGGCGAACGCTGGAGCTAACCTGGCTCATAATTGCTTAGCCTTTGAATAAAAGGCTATTTATTTTGGATTTCCAAAGCTTGTGCTCCCTGACAGGTCCTTCTGATGCAACCAGGTGAAGACGTACCTTCCCAAAAAATGGATCATTACAGTAACATTAATATCTCTCACCAGGAGGAAAAAAGAGTGTGCAATGTGGGTCCACTCCAGCTGACAAAATATTCTTGTTTATAGTGAAAGAATTTAAAAATTAATGTACCCATGTATTTTAATATTCTGACCCTGATGAAGCAACCTACTAAATAAAACCAACCGCGGTCACTCAAAAATTGAAAGATCAACATTATGGAACTCTCCAACCTGGAAAGCAATCAAATAAGACTCTCTTACACATATTGATAATAAATAAAACACATATATGTACCATGGCTATCCTCCAAGTATGGAAATGGAGTTACTCAAACTGTGGCTTATCTCCGACTATTTGTTCACCTGACTCATCATTATCAACTACAACTGTTAAAGATGCATTACATGGAGTTTTATAGACACTTCAGTCTCATCCACCAACTGCTTTTGCCCCAAAAATTATACAAGACTGCCTCTAACTTTTTTCAGAATTATTGTGTGGGTATCATTTACAACCAAGGGGAGATTACTGAGCTGCAAAATTATCTCATCCAGCTCAATAATAGAATTGGCCGTACCATCTAGTACTAAAAAATAGAATTGGCCGTTACCTGCATGATGACATTTTTAGCAGCTCACTAATGCTACCATGCAATAAGCACACAATTTGAAAAAATTATGGCTGATTTTTTGACTCAATTAGCTGAACAACGGAAGCTCTAAGAAGCCCAGATTGCAAAACTTAATAGGATGGATTCGCTAACTTAGCAATGTGGCCCATGATTGGGCCATTACAGAACTAACTGTCACCAGTGGGCTCCGCAGCCCAATTGGGCCTGAGGGGCCACAAAGACTTAATTTCCTTAAAGGCCCATAAGGCCCCAGAGGCTCAGAGGACCCTAAGGGTAATGATGTTCCACTAAGATACATGGAGAACCTCATAGATAAGTGCAACTTGAAACAAGGACCATGATGAATGCATTGCCAGTTGATGCAGAAATTATGATGAGTAGCTCACGGAGGTTGGATGGATGTTGTAGGATATTAACTCAATTCTAAACTAACTCTGACTTTTCTTTAAAACAATATCTATTCTTTAAAAAAGCTAAGTACAACTTGGCTTCAGGACTACAGGCAAGTCAAACCATCATGGTGGACATGATTGAATGCATCACCCCTTGGATTCAGAGCTTGTAGCCCAGCATCAAGTGGTTATAGAATGGTTAACCAACCAGATGCTGTAAATCATAAGGTCCAACAACTTCTCAGCTTTAAAGCCAATACTGACTAAGTAAAGAATTTGGGACGTAATGTATAAGGTGATCTCAGCATCCTCTGGAAGCATACTGACTAAATTTTGAATGGCATTTCTTTTGATACTGAACCAACAGAAATTGGCAGATCTTTGACCCATGCCATTCATGATTTATCTGAGACAGCGAAACTTCTTTAAGCCTATCTTTTTTTTTTTTTAGTACTAGATGGTCCTCTTTAAGCCTATCTTAAAAGGGAAATATGTCCAGGAATGGAGCATCAGAAATTTCCTTTTTGTCTACAAAGGAGCTATGGAATTAGCCACGGATTGGTAGAAGATGCAACACATCAAATTCTGCTTGGCAGTAGCGTGAGTGAGATCATAATGCCCTAGTTTGAAGAATGAACCTCATAGAAACAGATTAAGGAAGCCCTCATTAAGGAGTTCAGGATCAACTTAACTCTGTCTAACCAGAAGTAGGCTTTTATGAGTATGAGAGAAAAAAGAGAAATCTATATTATGAATCATTATCCATTCCTACTATGAATCATAGGCTCTATCCTCTTGTGACTGATTGACTTTAAATGACGCAAATGCAAATTTGGTGTTTGATTTTTCCACTTACAACAATCTTGAGTTCCATTTCAAAGCAATTAATAAAAGTTCAAATGATCCTCATAATTAAGGAGGCCATTATGGAAATACCCAAAAACGAGATTACCACACCTTTTTTGCAAGGGATCAAGACTTCAAATCCATGTTGTAGGCAAATTTAAAATTTTAATCTAAACGTGATCTCTGTCCTTACTGCAGCTTCTAAAACTACCAGGAGAAACAATTTTGCAAGAAGAAATTGAATGAGGTGGAAAAAGAGGCTCAGCCTGGTTGCGTGACTCCTTATGCTGACAAACATGCGCCTCAACAATTTGCTCATAAACTTCACTAAATGTTCCATTATGTCTGCTCCTAATGCCTTTGAATCCCTGACAGTCTTACTGGGCTAAAGTTTCTTCTTTTTATCCTGCTTTGAATTTTATATATTCTAAACATCATTTTGTATCAGAAGTCAAATTAATAGAGGTAGTAGTACACAAGGTGAAAGTCATGGCCATTATTGACACTGGTTAAAATTCATTGGTATCTCCTCCCATTTGATGAAGAAAAGTAAGGTTACCCCATTTGTGACCATTCTCTGGGATTTTTGACTGCTGGGGCCAAACTGCACTTGATGTGATATAGTTACTCATATTATCTCATACTGTTTAATTCCTTAGTAGTGCAAGCTCCTGTCCTAGTATTGCACGATAACTATATGATCCACTTATTAGGACCAAATTCTTTGTCGCTTTCAATACACAAATTATTTAAAAGTACTATTATGCCTTCTTAGGATACCAAGATATGCTTATCATCAATAATTTGTTTAAGGAGAAGGGAAGAAGATAACCTTGGAGATGCATGCTAGAACATCCCAAAGTACATTGTGAGGCTGAAATATTGAGTGTTGGGACCTAAGATTACTTTTCCTCTCCTTGTGGTGGATGCCGCAGAAGGAATGCCCATCTTTCTCATTAGTAAGGCTATTATAACTCCCAAATCTCAAGTTTTGATGGAGACAGAATTACAAGTAACCATACCCCCTGAACATCATTTAAAGAATTTATAAGGAATCAAATCCATAATTTTGAATCCTTGGCCTGTTCTGGCATACTTGATCCTGCATACTATGGGCCCATTACTGTACTACTGGAAAACATCACTGAGCAGTCCTTAAGATTTACTTAGAACCACCCAATCGCAAATTTTTGTATTTTGATAATTAAACATGATATCTATGTCTCCGCCTGTAGATCAATAGCCAATCTAGCACTTGAAAAGATTTTAATCATCACATAAGTAGATTATAAGTTTGTTGACACATTGACTAGTGAGAATACAGCAAATAAACATTTCATAAATCAAGGAGTACACTTATATCTTTTTCAAAGGCCCTTATGAATTTGAGCTTATGAAAGAAGTTCATCATAAAGTTTGCACTGGAGATCCCCAGACCATCTGGGCTCATCTCTATTGTAAGTGAAAAATAAGAAAGCAAGGTTCATTTTGAAACATGAGACAACTTCTTGACGTCGGCCTCCTATACCCCCTTCATAGCCCTTGGGCTTTCCCCCTGCTTCTGATCAAGGAGGATGGCAGCCAACGCTGTAATGGATTATACATATTTAATGCAATCATGTAAAAATACAGCCACCCTTTGCTTCAAATAGATGATTTTCTCCACTTATTTGTTAGTAACCCAGCTTGCAATGTGATGAAATGGCTTTTGGCATAGGTACGCCAAGAAGCACAGGGGCAACCAAGGTCCACAAAGCATTGCAGGTTTCAGAGAACTTTGGGTGGGCGCGTTGTAAGGGGTTTTGGATAAGCTACAACCAATGAAGTTTTGACCATATGTCATTTATTGTAATATAAATGACCAATTTAAAAAAGTTACCAAATAGTTTTTTAATAAATTAATATGGGAAAAATAAAAAATATCCCAACACCCTACTATTAGCAGGGTGCTGGTATATAAGGTGGAAAGGGGAGAAAACAGCTACTAAGAAAATTGTGAAAGGGGACCTATTATATTTTTTAAATTCTTCAATTGACAAATCTAATACTTATTTTTCTTTTAGTAACAACTGAGGCTTCTAAGCTATTCTCAGGACATTTCCCAACTTCCAAATGTCCAAATTTGCATTTTTGATTTTAGATGAGGTTTTGGGTTTGATCCTCATTTTTGGCCCTTTCTTTTTGACTTTTTTCTCAAAACTTTATCCTCTAGGTATGTTTCCCCTTTAAAATTGACTTCTGGTTGAACTACCCTCTTGGGTCAGTGAATAGGGACTGTGTGTGGGGCTTCTGAATTCTCCTAAAGTCTTCCAAGGGTGCTTAACTTTTTAAAATAAAACTTTGCAGATTTTAAATTAGAATGAGTTTGTGTGGGGTGTGTGAGAGCAGCATGTGGCAAAAAGGGGCAGTAGCCACCCAACTCTCATCTAGAGTATGCCCTAGGTCAGAATCTTGGTGATAGGGAGGACCTTGAGATTTGAACTCTTAATTATTTGTTTTAAAGGGGTACACACCCCTGTCCAGCTTGATGGTTGGCCCCTGAGGCCTTAAATTTGCCTTTCCTTGACAGGTAGGGCTAACACCCTGTCAGAATTGCAGATAAACATAATCCAAACTTTTGAACTAATTATAAGATTTGACAATTATGTTATATCATATAGGATTGGCAATAGTGACTGATTGATGAGTTTATCATCAGGCATCATCCCCAATGATATTTGAGGCCGCTGACAGATGAGAAATTTCGTATGGCATCATCCCTGACGAAATCAAGCAATAATTCAATATTGGAATAGCACCCATTAGTCAAATTATAGGGAATCATTAAGAGCAGAATGGATTAGAGTCATCAGAAACTACCAAAACGTTCAAACGCCAGAGGAGGAGTAGATTCATCATTCGCTGAAAAATTGGTTTTGAATACCTAATACCAATTGTTTGGTCCACCAAACACCCAAGGATTACGCTGTCTAAGAAACCCAAGGAAATGGTACCAAAAAGAATTGGTGCCTAACACTGAGGATCAAACCAGTATAGGAGCACAAATTAATTCTCAGCGGACAGCTGAAAAGTTGTGTGCCAATTTTAACTATAAGAACATTAAACTATTCCAGAATAGAAGACGATTCAAATTGATATTAACTAAGTTGTTTTAACACTGGGTTGTTTTAACATAACTCTTAAGAGAAGAGTGCAAGGATCAGATATCTTTAGGTTGGTTTTATCAAGTCTCCGCTTAACTTTGCAAAAAGAGAATAGGGAAAGTGTTCCATACCAGTATCAAAATATCTTCAAGAGGAAGAAGCACCTGTGTAGCGTTGGACTTTTCACTCAACGTGGCTTTTGGGGATTCAACTCTAATAATAGTCTTCATACTATTATTGCCCCAGTTACTCAAATTCAATCAAACAATCAACGCAAGGATCCATGAATCTGTGCAGTTGAAATCTAAGGCCAGAAGCGAGCCATTAGCCAAGCCAAATATTTTAACATTGGTGCTCACTACAGGGGTATTTGAGTTGTCAAAAGTCAATTTAAAAAGCAATGTTTTAGGAGGAAGAGCTTTAAAAGCTCTGGGCAGAACTACAGGATATAAATCAGAATGTGCTCAGCTTGACATCTCAAGCCAATGTTAGTACATTAGAGGAGCATATGATTAAGGCGGAGCAGACGCTCAAACAATTAGGAATAGTGAATAACGACCTGTGTGGGAAAGTTGCCTCTTTGAAGTGGAAAGAGGGCGAACTCATTAAAAAAAGTAATTTCAGAAAACCGAATGGAAAGTGGATCAAGAATGCATCTGGCAGTTTGCATGAGGAGATGGTGAAAATGACCAAGCATATGGAGGAATTGGAAAAACACAAATGTGACTGTGAAAAATTTGAGGCAAATGATGATAAAGCAAAGGCATGTGAACTGCCAATTGGGAAGACCTCTCCGCCCTGAAACATGCCTAAACCATTCACTGGTGTTTTAGAAAAAGACTCCCAAAGCCACTCCTATGGCTTCTCAAGTAGCTGGGTCAGGATCTTCTATAAGCGGAGCAGCTGAGGAATTTCAAAATATGCTGAAATTGCCTACCTTTCATTAAGATAATGCCCAGCATTTTTCCGCTTATTTGAGATGACCATGTTTGGCTATGTGGACTGTCAGAAAGTGGTGATCGTAATGAACTATCTTAGCACTGATTGCCAAAATCTGGTGCTACCCCACCTCAATGGGGACAACTGGTCGTATGTGGAAGCAAAAGCAGCTATTATATTAGAGTGGAAGCCCTACTCAGATGGCAAATTATAAACAAGAGTTCTTGGGTATCCAAATATGAAAAGATGAGACCCTGGGTAGTTTTTCCAACTGATTTTACCAAGAAGCCCATATCTTGGCAGGGGCAATAGTGCTAGATGATTTTAATGCACGCATAGCCATGCAGGCGGTGCTTCAGCCCTACTGCAAATTGCATTGGATTATGGCAGCAGCACTAGTAACTGAATTATAGCCTCACAGATGGTGGACCATCTGAAGATGTTGGGAGCTACTTTTGATGCACCCAATAAATTTTATGATTAAATTACAATTGAAGACGACCAAACTATAGAGGAATTAGAAGATGAAATTCTATTGAGCAATGAAAAAGTCATTATTCAGCAGAATTAAGTCATAATGGGGGAAAACCCCAATGGATCCAATTGGAAGGATAAATCAACTAGCCACTATTGGAAAAATGGAGCAACGGGACAATTTGCCACCCAAAATTGGCAGAAGAAATCACAACAATTTGTACATGTTGTGATTCCTCAAGAGGAGGATGAAACTGCCCAAAATTCAGGAAAAGTCCTTGCAGTCTAGATGCAGAACTATCTAGCACTTCAAGAGAACCTGTTCCAACTGATATCTAAATGGAATAAATTTGTTGGCAGGACCAGCTCAGGTTGCAACTGGGTCCGCTGTGAGAAGACCTGAGGCATTAAATGAGGTCAAAATGAGAGGCTATTAATCCAGAGAATAGTGGATTAAGTTGATTGATCTTAAATTAGTCACATAGTGAGCAAACGCAAGAAATGCTGAAAATAGTATCTGAACCAGATAACTTTAGCAAAGAAAAATGTTACAAAATTAAACTGTGCAAGTAGTGGATCATTTACAGATCTATCAGCAGATTTAATAAAATTGTTTTAATTTGCAATTAAAGCCAAGAAATAGGATCAGATCTAGACAAATTTGGATAGAGAAAAACGTATCCGTTGATAAGAAATAGGATCATAACTTGATGAATTTGGATTGAGAAAAACATATCAAGTTAATTTTATGTTTGAGCCAACAAATAACGACGGAGAGAAATTTAAAAAAGGGAAAACAAGTTGGATGCCTATGGATGGGATTGTTCAAAATTATCAAGTTGGCAAATGATGCCTATACAATAAAATATTTAGGGTGGTCAAATAGTAAATAGGTCCACACAAAATTTTAAAATATTGAACTTAGAAGGAAAAAAATAATGGAAAAATATATATAATAAAATAAAAAGATAAAAAGAAAAAAAGAAGATGCTAAGAATATAAAAAGTAAAAAATATTAAAAAACAATTTTAATTTGAGCAGTAATGCAACTAGTGAAATTCCCACCTACCAAGTGTGGAGGAAGGGATAAATTAATGGGCATGAGTCCCAAGCGGTTGGCAGGAACAGCATGGGCTGAAACTAGATCCACCGGAATAGTCCCTAGCAATGAGTTGTTGAAACCCGTCCTGGGGTTGGTACAGGTGGCAAGGTGCCAGTGTAACCCATCATGGGGTTGGTACAGGTTGTAAGGTGCCAGTGGAACCCATCCTGGGCTTAATACAGGTGGCAAGGTGCCAGAAGAATCCATCCTGGGGTTTGTACAGGTGGCAAAGTGCCAATGAGACCCATCCTGGGGTTTGTACAGGTGGACCAGTTGATCTTTCAGCAAATGATGCTAATATGGGACTAGCGTTGCATGATGTCATGAAAACCATGCTTGGGAAGAGGTGGCAATGGGTAGCAACCAAGGATACAAAGTCATCAAACTGAGCAGAGCATATGGGCGTTGAGTGTGGACAGACCTACACTCCGCTGAGGACATAGAGATATGATAAACCAAATATGAGCTCAAGCTAAGGTGGCTTCCATCCCTGAGGGTTCTATCTTCTGTTAGATATCCGTTCAAGAGGGGGGATGTGTCAGAATTGCAGATGACCACATAATCCAACCTTTTAACCAATTATAAGATTTGATGATTAAGTTATAATCGTATAGGATTGGTAATGGTGGCTAATTGATGAGATTATCATTGGGCATCATCCCTGATGATATTTAGAGGTTTCCAACTAATGAATTATTGTCAGGCATCATCCTCAAAGATATTTGAGGCTGCCAACAGATGAGAATTTTGTCAGGCATCATCCCCAATGAAATCAAGCAATAATTCAATATTGGAATAACACCCATTAGTCAAATTATAGGGAATCGTTCAGAGCGGAATGGATTGGAGTCATCAGAAGCTACCAAAACGTTTAAGCCCTGGAGGAAGAGTAGAAATGTCCTCAGCCAAGACAATTGGTTTCAAGTACCTAATTCCAATTGTTTGGTCTGAAAAACACCTGAGGATTACGCTACCTAAGAAACTCAAGGTAACGGTACCCAACAATAATTAGTGCCTAACACTGAGTATCAAAGCAGTATAGGAGCAAAAATAATTCTCAGCGGACAGCTGAAAAGTTGTGTGCCAATTTTAACTATAAGAACCCCAAACTATTCCAGAATAGAAGCAGTTTATATTGATATTAAATAAGTTGTTTTAACACTGGGTTGTTTTAACATAACTCTTAAGAGAAGAGTGCAAGGATCAGATATCCTTAGGTTGGTTTTATCAAGTCTCCGCTTAACTTTGAAAAAGAGAATAGGGAAAGTGTTCCATACCAGTATCAAAATATCTTCAAGAGGAAGAAGCACCTGTGTAGCGTTGGACTTTTCACTCAACGTGGCTTTTGGGGATTCAACTCTAATAATAGTCTTCATATTATTATTGCCCATTTACTCAAATTCAATCAAACAATCAACGCAAGGATCCACGAATCTGTGCAGTTGAAATCTAAGGCCAGAAGCGAGCCACTAGCCAAGCCAAAGATTTTAACACACCCCCTTCAGGTACTTTTTAAGGGCATAATTTTTGTGAGGAGTGGAGAGTTTGATAGCAGCCAGGGTGTCGGACTTGGGTGGGTCAGGTGCAGGAGCTTTTGGTTTGTCTTGTGAAATTCCTCCAGTAACTCATGACACTTAGTAATGTTTTTGGACTGGAGCCACCTGTTCTCATATTCTAGATATCTTCAAAACACCAGGTAGTGCACCTGCCGTTTAACTCGCCTAGAATCTAAAATAGTTTCTACCTAAATTTCAGGCGCTCCCTCCATCATGATGGATTCAACCTCCACTGGTTTCTCGCCTTTAATAGAAGAGAGTGAGGAAGCATGAAACAAGTGTTTGATTTTTCAGTGAGGGGGTAGTTTCAAATGGAAATTTCCATTGTGCAGGACCTTGGCAATAGGAGATGGTCCTGCCTTTTGCAAAAGATAATTTCCAACGTGGTACCTTACGGTGTAAATTCTTAGTGTCCATCATCACCAAATCCCCTTCTTGATAGTTGGATGCCTCACGTCGCTTCTTATCTTCAAATCACATGGCGTCATTAGTTAATTTAAAAGTTGGTTCTGGAATTGCTGGTGGATCTTCTTGATGTGAGTGATGAAGGTATCTGCTGCTGGGATATCACTCCGCATCTGAGGTCCAATGGTAAAAGCCAGTTTGTACTCAGATTGGCATATATATGGGACACTCCTGTTAATGAATGAAGGGACTTGTTATAAAATTGGGCCAGAGGAAGGTCCTCCGCCCATGTTACTTGGGAAGTTGCTGCTTAGCATTGGAGATACTGCTCTAAAGACTGATAGTATTCTCCATCTGCCATCAGATTGGGGGTTATAGGCTGAGGATCTGCACGATTTGTTTTTAGCATGTCACACAAGGCCCCCTAAAACCGCAATGTAAACTGAGGTCCCCTGTCACTGATTATTTCTTGTGAAACCCAAAACAAGAAAATAATTGTGCTACAAACAGCTAGCCATGCCTTCAGCAGTAGTGGTTGTCAAACAAGGGATAAAGATATTATATTTTTAAAGCGGTCTAATACCACCATCATTAGATCAGTCCACAAGTTATGAGTAAACTTACACTTAATTCTCTGACAACAATGTCCGTGGTCTAGCAGCCTTCTGGAGAGGGTGGAGAAAGCCGTTCCTCCCTGTCCTAGTTGGCTTGGATCAGGCACAGACTAAGAATTACTCAACTTAAATGGAAACTCCTTTGTCAAATTCATTTCAATTATACCCACTCTTGATTAAATTGGTAATTTTTTTGCGCCAGGATGTCCCAAGGTTGGGGGATCTTGATGTTTCCTTATGAAGCGGTAACGCAGCTCAGAATGAACCCATACATTGTTGCGAAAATATCAACCTATACTTTTTTTGGACTATCATCCAGAAGAGGATGTACCTGCTTCAATCTTCCCTAGGAGCCCCTGAACTTCAGGATCTGTGGACTGGGATGCCTTGACAACATACAGGAGAGAACTCTCAATGGTAGGGGACACCAGGGCTGGCTTAGGTGGGTTAACTTCAGTCACTTGATGGACTGTTTCTGATGGGTTAACTTCACCACCATCCCAACAGGAGTATCAGGAACACTGGGGGATGCGGAACTTCAGGGTTTATTTAAACTTAGATTTAAATTTGGGCTTGAGTTTTGGGTTTTGGCTTGGTTGTAGGTTCTGGAGTAAGGGGCGCAGATAAGTCAAAGCTGGGGGTCGGGAGCTTTGATCTGCTCAGGGGGAAATGTTACTAACTCAGGACCTGTCTCCACAGAAAGATTCATAGAGAATTTCGGCTCAAGAAATGAGGTAAGTAATGGGTGACACCTTTGAAAACTCATACTTGAAGTTGGAATTAAGAAGGTTGAGGTGGGTCTGAGTCTGTCTGTGAGCCAACTTCAGGGTTTGCATTAATAAAAAAAGTGACTGGTGGTCTGTGCACAGAACCAATGTATGCTTTTTAACCTGTAATAGGTACCTCCAGTGCATTAAAGGCCATGGCGTTGCTGAAAACTCTTTATCATAAGTGAACCAAGAGTGCTCCGTGAAACTAAACTTCTTTGAAGAGTACTCTAAATTGTGTAATGACCCTCATGTTCTTGCAGGAGGACGCCCCAACTACAGTACCAGAGGCGTCGCTTGAAACAACAAGAAGGCATGTGCTCATCAACATGACGCAAAACTGGAGAATAAGTCATAATCTTTTCTTTTTTTTAAAAGCCTTTAGCACTTTAGTGTCTAAACAAATAAACGTTCTTACCAGTGAGGTGATGAAGAGATGAGGCCAGTTCAAAACAGCTGGTGAGAACTTTTTAAAGAAAGTAACTTAATCTAAGAGGCTACGAAGTTGTTTTTGTGTTACTGGGGTGAGCCAAAAATATAGCTTCCAATTTGGAAACACGTGATGAAATAACCATCCTTTTAATCAAGTTACCTAGATACTAAACTTCATCCTTATAGAATTAACATTTTGAGGGTTTATAACCATCCAGCTTTTAAAGTGAAGCTGCTACAGCCACTAAATTCTTAGCGTGCTGCTCTTCATTTTAGATTGGATTAAGATGTCATTCACATAGTAATTTCACAGGATAATCTAAGATCCAAAGGGCGTCATCAATTTGGCGCTGAAACACAATTGTTGCATTTTGCAATCCAAAAGGAATAACTGTAAACTTTTAATTTCCATACTGGGTATAAATTGCAGTAGCCACTCCTGGTCAGCCTTGAAATGCACCTTATGGAAAGCGTTCAATATATGAATTTTTTGAAAATCTTTAAATTAAAATTTTTTGGGAAATCGCTGCCCCCAAGGGCGAAGGGTAGGGATCAGTAGCTGTCACATTATTCAAGTGTCAATAATCCACACATGGTCTTAAAGTGCATATGGCTTATGAGAGGAGACCGCGGGATTAGAGACAAGAGAGGTTTTCTTGACAATTACCTCTTAGTCGCCATGTCATTAATCTACGTTTTCAAAACCTGGTTTTTTGCATCCGTGTATAAAATATAGGAGACAATTAGTTTTTATCAGATCCACTTTGTACTGGAAACTCAAATAAAATTCTAGGTGATTAGGCAGTTTATTGGCTCCTTACGCGTCAAAAACTGACTTGGATGGAGCGAGTATAAGCGGCAAAGTAGGAACCTCAGGTACAATATCTAAGGAGGAGTATTCTATGGTAGATGCTAGCGCACTGTGTGTTGCCAGGGTGCTAAGAAGGGTAATTTTACCTTTTAAACATTGGAGGTGAATGCTAGCATATTCCGCTCTCAGTCAACACTCATTGACTGGCGGCGCCACCATCCTACCCCCAAAACCACTGGGCAAACCAACTCTAGGATTGCAACAATATTTCCCATGTATTTATAATTTTGAGCCGCAAAGCGTAATGGTCTACATAGAGGGAGTTTAACCATATGGACCCACGACGCCCCAAGACAGGCGAACCTGGAAATAAATTCAAGATCCAAAGCCTTCACTACCTTAAGGTCAATGAAATTAAATGAGTCACTAGTATCCACTAAGGCAGTTACTGCTACCATACTGTGCTCTAAATGAATTTAAATGGGAAATAAGAAGTAAGCTTGATCCACATTATTCAACTCATCAAGAGAGAAAAGGGTTATTCCAGATGGCATAACCCTGGCGTGGTGGCAAAACCTGACGCCCACATTGTTAGTTTGAGTGGGCACAGCAGCAGCCCAGAAAAATTCAAAGGTGAAGACGTAGGATCTTCAGGGGCAAATAAAGGACGCACCTTTAGAGATCATGTAAACGGGATTATTGTGATGCTTCTACTCCACCTGCTTGAAAGTTGCAATGTGGTTATTAGTAAGAGCTGGTGCTGCTAGGTCTATGCTGATTGACACCTCCACCAACCGGCCAATTTGAGATATCCTGGAGTGGGGAAGATACAGCAGTGTGGGACTGGTCCATATAAACCATTATAGCCCCTTAAACCCCTTTGTGGGGGCTAGCGCCAGCCTCAGTGTGATAACCTAGGCCCATGTTTTGAAGAGATAACTGCCTATTATTGTACTCTATCACACCTTGTACGTTTACAAAAAGCAATGAGTGAGATAGTCAAGAGCTTGGGGTTCACCCCTTTATAAAAAATCACCACTCTACCTCTTGTTTCTCCACAGTTGTCAAGTTCCAAAACCTGGATGTGGCCTACCGTGAGCCAACTATAGGCTGAAAACTCTGACTATTTACAGTAATGTAAGGGCGACTAAGGGATTGTGGACTATGCTGCACAAGCTATTAGGACCTGATGTATGATATATTAAAATTACTATGGACAACAGCTAAAGAGCACTCTTAAAAAGGTATTTAAGATTGAATTGGTGGCAGAGGCGTTCAAAGCCCAGATGCTTTTAACAACTGCATATCTTATTTTTTGGTAAGGATATAATGGGAGGAACTCAGTGTGCAATGGAATGACCTGGCTTTTGGTTTGAGTACGCCAAGACCCATAGGGGCAGTCAAGGTCCACAAATCACCGTTGGTATCAAAGAAATTTGAGTGGGCGCGCTGGAAGGGATTTTGGACAAGCTCCAACCCAATGAAGTGGTGCCCACATGTCATTTATTATATAAATATGACCAATTTAAACATATTCCAAATAGTATTTTATCAATAAATCAATGTGGGAAATAAAAAACCCAAAATTCTATTATTATCAGTGTGCTTGGTTAAACGTTGAAAATGAATTAAACCAGCTACTTGCTGAATTACAATAGGGGACCAGTCCATTTTCAAATTTGTTAATTAATAGATGTAATTCTCAAATTTGCCTTAATAGTAACAACAGATGCTTCTAAGCTACTCATAGGATGATGTCCCGGCTTCCAAATGTCCAAATTTGCATTTTTGATTTTGTAATGAGGTGTTGGGTTCAATCCCCATTTTTGGCCCTTTATTTTGACTTTTTGTTCAAATTTTGTCCTCTAGTAAAGTTTTATCTTTAAAATTCACTTCTGATTGAACGTCAGTTGTGTCAGTGAATGGAAACTGTAATGTGGGGCTTTTTAATTCTCCCAAAGTTTTCACAAAGCTGCTTAATTTTAAATAAAACTTTGCAGACTTTGCCACTAGGATGGGTTTAGGTTCAGGGAAGTGTGAGAGCAGCATGTGGCAAACAGGGCGGGGCAGCAGCCGCCCATCCCTCATCAAGGGTATTCCCTAGATCAGAGATCTGGGTGAGCGGAAGGCCTTGTATTTGAACCATTTTAGTTCTACAGGGGTCACACCCCTGTCCAGCTTGATGGCTAACCCTAGAGGCCTTACACTCTCAGCTGGATCTCATTTCTTCTTGGCAAAAAACTTCATAGTATATACTGGCAAAGCGAGCAGGCTCCTTAAGACAGGGAGAAATGTCACTCTTTTCCAGAAAAGGCCTGTTTGAGCCTACCCGCATGCCCAGGGATTGTACAACGTTCCCAAGACCTTCCAGTGGTCAAAAAATGGTATTACTAGATTTGAAAATGTCCTATGTATTGGTATATTTGATTGATGTCGTAGTATTCTATCAGATCTTCAAGGTGCACTTAAAGAACCTTTGTATGGTCTTTGATCAAATGTGAGCCGTGCCTATCTAGGTGAAGCTATACAAAAGCAGTTTCTTTCATAATGAGATAGAGTTCCTCATACATAAGGTTACTTGCAAAGGTATTTCTCCTTTACATGATAAAGTTGACTTCATCAAAAATATGTCTCATCCTTTAAGCATGAGGAAAGTTCAAGTCTTTCTAAAATGGTCAGATACTACCAACTATTCATCACTCATCTCATCAAACTTTCTGAAATTTCTCATCTATCTACTCCAATAAGAAGGTTCCATTCAATTGGGAAAAATCACAGTGGAAGGATTTTGACTCTTCTAGATATGCCCTAATGAATGCCCAATACTGTTCCCATACAAGCTTAGCAAGCACTTCTTTTTGTTTACTGACACTAGTAATGACGCAGTCTGAGCTATCATAGAACAACTTGATTATGATCAATTTGACCTCACAGTAGCCTATCTCAGTAAAGCTTAATCAAGGCAGAGAGGAATTATAGCATCATTGAAAGATAATGCTTAGTGAGGTTCATGGCCATTAAGCAAGTATGACCCTACATCTATGGAAAAATATTCACAATTTTAACTTATTATACATCAGTATGGTGGATACAACAGATTAAGGACCTGGATAGTCAGCTCACGAACTGTGCCAACAAACTACAAGGTTATGACTTTTCAATTGTTCATTGAGTGGGTGCTATTAACAAAATGCTGACGAATTATCTTGTTTGCTATTATTAAACCTTTACACAGCTAAAGATCATTTATATGAACTTATAGATTGACCAGAAGTGTGAGATTGAGAACTTACGAGTTCCAAGAGCAGTTAAATCAATTAAGGGTCCAACCCTAATTGATAATGGACTACTAAATAAAAATATGAGTTCTGCTTGGCTCCCCTATGTCCATCTTTTGGCCAAACGAATACCATCATGGAAGCACATAAACCTTTAGGTCATGGCACTTTAGAAAAACCTACTAGTGGCTCAAGGGTTGATGCCACTGAGAGTGCATGAGTGATAAATGCACAATGACCTTGACTCATGTCTCATATGTGCTAAATAAGTGCTACAACTCTTAAGTTTCAACACTAAGTCATCAGACCAACTTCACCCTTCACCAATGTCAGTATAGATGAAACGGACACTACAAGCAGATTTATATGGAAACCACTACAAACTAATACTGTCAAGCATTTCATGGAGTGTTTTGGCCATCCCTGTGGTTAGGCCATGGATAAAGCTAACACCTTATTTCTGCTCAACCATAGCTTCACAGTCATGGTAGTCCAAAAGTCCTAATGTCTGACAATGGACAAACTTCATATTGCATGTTGTAAACAATCTTAATTTGTTGATATGAACATATCAGGACTTTAATTACTCTGCAATTAGCCAACCATTTGGAACAGTGGAATGTTTTAATGGTCCCTCATTTTATTTTATCATAGATGGCACAACATAAGCTGTTTAGATGGAATGATTATCTTCCAAGAGCTCTGATGGCCTACCAATTGGGCTATCATCAGATGATATAGACGTCCCATTTAAAGCTCTTTGAATAATGATTTAATTACCCCCTAGTGTTCAGCCTATCCTTAGGACCTCCTTGACAGATACTGCTGACTTATTCATGAGAATAATAGCAAAATAAAAAGTTAGGTTACAAGCTTTAGTGTCTAGATCGTTTGATACCATTACACAGAAGAGGTGAAATTAAACTAATTCCACAAAGACTTTTATGCTGTAGTATCAATTGGGAGACATTGATGTTTTATTAAAAATTATTTTGAAGGAAGATACCATAAGAGAGAGGTGTTATGGTCTGAGCCCTATAGTTTAGTATACCACCATAGGCTAGAGTACTCCATTGCCTCTATCAAAATAGGTATGGTTATAAATTAAGTTCATGGATGATTAATCTGAAGCTAAGTTCCACCTCAGCAAGATCTTTAAGAGGATAGAGTTAGAAAAGGCTGACATTGAGTCAGAACAGATGAGGATAAAAATTTACCAGTTCTCCTAAAAATATTTATAAAAAATGTCAATCAATGAAAACTTGATTTGGACCATTGTCCCAAAGGTATCAAAGGGATGAAGTGATTATAAAACCCACCGGAAGATTAAAAAAGGGCCTTTTTTTCAATCAATGGCTTCAGATCCTCCAAGGCTTTAGGACGATCTTACCATTCTTTAGGTCAATACCCAAACTAAGACCAGACCCTTCTTAAAAACTAATATGTTTGTTTAGATAAAGTATGTTTTCTACTACTTTGTTGTTCATTTAATTTACTATCCAAGTGCATAGTGCCTGTTGAAGAAAATCCTAATAGGACTAATGCATGAGCTAATTTGATTTATAAATTAATTTAACTTGAAACAAAAGCTGTAATTTATTACATATTTACCAAAAATTATTTGAAAAAATTTATACCATTTACCAGATATAAATGACACATATTATCTTTCAGCAATAAATGGTTAAATCCGCCAAGTTGGATGCAGAGGGTAGAGCCCACTGAGCAATAAAAAGCAAAATGGTGATTGCTATTCATAAGAAATAACAATAAAGTAATAATATTAGGAGCTATTGCCCCACCAAAACCTAGTTTATTTAATATATATATATATACATATAACGGACTACTTCCGTTCAACCCTCTTCTTTCTTCTTCCTTTTTAAAAGACCCACTTTCTCATTATCATACTCAACTCTTAATCCTTAGTATTCCTAATCAGTCTTATCCCTTCCACTTAATAATTACATAGTTTCTACGAGTTTTAGGTGTTTCATTCTACCATCAAAGTTTTGGTAGTTCTCCCTCAATTTGCTGACCTATGAATACATTAATTAATTCGTCTCACATCATATTATCTTCAACTCAATCTCAAGCTCACCTCAATTCTAAATTACAATCCGCTGGATCTACTTTTATCGCCCAATCATATCAATTTCTTGACATTACCCCGTTGATTGTATAATAAGCTCCTGTTGCATGTATGCTCAGAGAAACTTTGGCTGTGAACTTGGCTGATAATTATGACACCTGTAGGGCCTTAATGGTATAGGCATAAATACCAGTCTTTTTGACAACCTCAAATGGTACAGTCCATATGTCAGCAGCTTGTTTTTTTTCAAATCCAGGTCAGTCGTGGAGCAAGACATGATCTCCTATAGAAAACTAAGAGAGTCTGCTACATCTTTTTTGGTCAGCTTCTTGATCACAAATATTCTTAGCAAAGCTTGAAGAATAATCTTCCATTTGTAACTTAACAGCGTGTCCATTTAAGTTGGTCAGATAATGCTGGGCTCTACTCCACCAGTATCCTCCACTCAGGAGTAAAGCAAAGCGGGCAAGGTTGGATGTTTACCATAGAGCAACTGGAAAGAACCCTTGTCCATTGAAGAGTGGTAACTGATATTATAAACAAAGTAGCTGTGGACAGGAGGGTACGCCATTCAGAGGGTCGATCTTTCACAAGCTTGTGAAGAATGTTTACAAGATTTTGTTAACCCGTTTCACCATTCCATTGGATTCATGGTGGTAGGGTGTAGTTAAGACATTGATTTTTGCCATCAAGTCATTAAACTTGGGATGTATATGCGATGTGAAATTGGTTCCATTGTCTGTGAGGATAAACTGTGGACAGGCATGTTGCTGTATGACACACTCCATGATAAACTTAGCAGTAGTGACAGCCCCAAATAATTGATCGCTCTGTCTTCCAACCATCTGGTCAAGTAAATCACCTACAACTATTATAAACTTTGAGCGGTTTGTGCCAGTTGTCATAAGCCCCACCACATAAAGAAAAACTGTATGCCAAGCTAAGTGAGGTTATCCAGCTGCTAATTGGTATTCTTGTGGAAATGTTTCTCCACTTGACACTGGTGACAGAAAGCAATTGTTTCCAACACATCATACTGTATGATCTCCCAATAGTAACGGGATCCCAATAACTCCAGCGTTTTCCACAACCCTCCATGACCTACCGCCCAATGTGCATCCAATATAATTGTTGGCCTGGCGGAGGGCTTTAGAAAGCTCAACATCAATTCTCTTCTGCTTATATAATTCCCTATTATGTAAGAAGGTATCCTGTTTAAGTCCGTCCAACAATTTAATCACTTTCAGTGGCTCATCATGATATTTTCCCACCACCATCTTCTTATACATGATCGCCGCCAAATCCGCCGTTATGGTGATAGTTAGTAATTTTGAGAAACAGTCCCAATTCTAGTTTTTAGCCCCTGACTGGTGTATAATCTCAAAGACATACGCTTGGAGCTTCAGGGCACATTGCGCAAGCCATCCTTCATGTTCCGGCAGATTCTGCTGCCACTTCAAGGATGCATAGTCATGACCACCTTTCATTTAACCCGTGGAATTAGACCCAAAACTGTTTATATGCATATAATACCGCTAAGCACTCCCACTTGGTCACGTAAAAAAAAGTTCATGAAAGTTTAGTCTTTGTCTACGAAATGCGATGGAATGCTCCACACCATCAGTATCCTTATAGTAAAACACCATCCCTATGGCGAAAAGTGAAGCGTCCATTTGCACAATAAATTCTTTTTCAAAATTAGGGTATTATAGAACAGCGCTTGCCAATGCAGTTTGTAAGACATTAAAGCATTTTGATGACAGTCAGTTCAGTTGAAGGTGGCAGTTTTCTTCAATAGCTCAAAGAGTGGAGCCCCAATACAGCTGAAGTTGGGAATGAACCACAGGTAGTACCTGACCATACCTAAAGCCACCCGGATATCCATCTTATTACTTGGCCAAGTCATCTTGCTTATAGCTTCCACCTTTGATGTCTGAGTACTAAGCCCTTTTGATTCTACCAAAAACTGAGGTATTTTAATTGCTCATTAAAAATGGAACTTTTGAGGCTTGATCTTGATATTAGCATCAAAAATCGACAGAACATTTGTTCTAAGTGGTCAAGATGCTCTGTGGACATCTGCAATAACAAGTTAATATTGTCAAGGTAGACTAAGAATGCAGGATAACTTCAGGTCACCAAAGATCATATCCATAGCATGCTGGAATGTAGCCAGGGCGTTGCACAAACCCTGTGGCATACTTGTAGGCTGGAACAACCCCTTTGATGTGATTATAGCGCATTTATCACATTATGCAGCCAGCAACTCAATCTGCTAGTACCCCAATATCAAGTCCATTGCTGAGAATTAGCAATCCTCTCCCAGCTGATCTAAAGCGTCATCAATCCACAGGAGAGGATAGGAGTCCTTCTTAGTGATGCTATTAAGCTTCCAGTAGTCAATGACCACCCAGTTTGTGCCATCTTATTTCTTAACAATTAGCACCAGTAATGCCCATGGACTCTTAGGTCGCTCTAACATCCCCTGTTCAAGCAACTTATTCAACTCATCAGAGATAACTTATTCCGCAGCTTTAGAGCTCCAGTTGGGCCATGACTGAATGGGAGGGTGGTCTCCCATGTCTACCCAAAGCATCATTCTGCATGCGCATCTCAAATCATGGTCATCAGATGCAAAAAAATCTTATTATCTTTCAAACAGGGCCATAGCCCTATCTTTCTGTTCCTCTGACAGCCCAGTCAAAGCTTCCTGCGGAACCACTTGCATTATGCCAACTGAGGTTTTTACATGTAGGCCAAGGTACTCCTAAGACTCAAAATTCTGAATATGGAGGACTATATGAAAAGGAATCATGTGTAAATAAGCCACCACTTGGTGTCTTAAAATCATCGTCAACTCCTTCTGTAGGTTTGCTATAAAATATCTTTAATTCCCCATTTCCTGGTAATAGTATCTCAGAGGTACATGAGGTTCAAGCTGAAATTGCTGGTAGGGGCCCACAATTTCCCTGTATAGCTCTTCAGGGATGTCTATTTTTGAGCTCCATCCCTATTATGACCTGATGCCCAGAGGGTATGCTTAAAATGTTCGGCTATCATAGCAGAATACCTTTATACTCGTAGATATGGTCAAAGAAGGCTCTGGTTCTCCGCTTCATCTACCAATATTTAGCAGGAATCACTCCATCCCTGTACATGATATTAATTTGTCTGGAGTATATGGAGTCCTTTGGGACTCCGCTGGAGGTAAAGTAAATGGGGATCTGTTGGCCTAGAATACTAATAATTTTTTCCGCCATATTGACCACAGGCCAAATTGCCACATGAACGAGGTTCCAATTAACATGGCATATAATTTATTTGGCAAAACTACAGCTGTAGAGGATGCACAACTGACCCAAACCTCAAAGGCAACGCACTGTAAGTGCCCTCTGACACAGTGTGATGTGCCCCAGAAGTCCCATACAATAGAAGGTGCTCCACATAAGGCTTCAGAGGAAGCTTAGCTACAAGCTTGGTGGATATTATATTGATGAAAGCGCCAGTATCAATACCCATCTAAATTTTGATACTTTGTACAAAAATGTCACAGTATGTACACTATGAATATGGAGAACCATTAGTATTTAATATTTTAACATCCAAGGGCTTTTGGTTACCCAGAAAAGTGAGAATACTGGCATTGACATGAGGATACTCCTGGGCAAATTTCTCTACTGGAATCACCACTTCCACCCCCACTAAAGCTGCAAAGTGTTCTGAAGGTTCGCCTTTGACTGTATCATTCTTCTCATGGATTTTCCAAGCATATGACTTTTGCACATCTTGGTGGAACTTTATGTCTTTATTATTGGGGTCTCTCCTTGGATTGAGGCCAAAATTGTGGGGAATTTATTGATATAATAAATTGTTAGGGTGAGTACCAGGGCTGACATAAAGTGAATGATGAGAATTATCATGGACAATTAGGTTTGGTCTAGCAGAAGAATAGCGTCCCACTTCTACTCCGCTTGACCTTTACCTGTTTTTTCAGAGCAATTATTACCGCATGTACATTCAGTTGGCCTGAACAGCTAGCCACATAATAGCCTTCTTGGCCACACAAAAAAAGCATTTGTAAATGACACTCATCTCTACATCACACCCATATATCAGGTATGAAGTTAATTGATGGATTGTAATTTGGCTGATGATAAGCTGGTTGATAATAGTGGGGGCAGAAAGGACTTGTCAGAGCATTAGTGGGATGAATGTACGCCAACGGATCATAACCAAGTCGTTGTTGTCCCAGTTCCAATGGAGATTTAGTAGTGCTCAAAGGGGCTTTCCATTCCACATTGGGAGCACTAAAAGTGACAGATAGATGGCGCATATGATTAACAACTTTTAATAGATCCTCTAATTCTTGAAGAATGTAAGACATAGCATTATACAGTTCTCAATATGGCTTAACAGCCGCCATCATCATTACGCCCAACTCCTCATTAGCTAAGATAATCACTCCCACCAACACATGAGCCTCAGTGTAAGGAAGATAGCAAGTTAATTTTAGACCAACCTCTCAATTGAAGTGCTGAAGAGCCCAAATGAAAATTCTGAATGCCAGTGCGCTACTACTTGCATGACTGTTGTGAAATGGGAAGGAATTTCAACACTGGGCGTCCATGAGCCATACTTGTGTATAGGAACATAGTGAAGAACCAGTTAAGCATGGCCATAGGTTCCGTGGGTTGTTGAAATATAGGTGGGAATGGTAGTTTAGATCTAAACATAAAACTGGAATTGGGTATAGGGGTTTTAATTCAAAAGTGAATAAAGAAAATTGACCAACAATTTTCTCAGTGCAATGCGGCTGATTAAATAGTGTTCAATTTAGTAGCTTGTCAAGGCAGGGATCAGGGCATTTTAATTTTAACCTAACCTGGTAAATTTTTGAGGCGGGGGAAATAATGACTTCAATTTGAATGAACATTGAAAGAATCATTGGCAGGCCAAGTTGCTTTTGGTTTGTCCACAAATGCCTGACCTTATGCTTTACTGCATTTACAGCGATTAGCATGATGGAATTTGGAACAACGGGCAATATGGATCCGCCAGGGCCACTCCACATAGGGGCAGTCCTAACGGGTCACAAATGGGTTTTTGATGACCAACCCACCCATGCTCAGTTGCTGGGGCTTTCATTCAGCCATGCGGAATTCCTTGAGCAATGATCCCAATGTTTGTAATGGGGTTTTGAATTATTGGCAACAATCCCCAATGGTGATACATGCCCTTCTGGGACAAAGCCCAACAATTTTGGAGGGAGTTTAGGGTTGGCAATCATACTGCTCAATGTATTGATGCCATTGGTGATTTTGACTGAGAATATATTATTTGTCCCCATCCAGCTATAAGTTGCACTTCCATTGGGCTTTAATCCATATATTTTGGACATTTTGACTTTAATTTGGGGATTTGAAGCCATTGACTCTATAAATTCATCCAGCTCATGGGGATTATGGTTTCAATGGTTTATGCTCAGATTTCCTCTATTTGGCGAACCAACTCGTCAGAGGCAAGCATGGGAACCTTGAGAGGAATCTTAAGAGGGAGCGCTGGGTAACAGCGCTCATCTACCACATGGGTGAGGTCGCCCTGTGTGATGAGAGGTACAGCTGCCCTCTTCAGACTTTTTTGTTAGGAAATGGGAAAATCGCCCATTCCACGCAGAGAGGACATTCCTCTGGACTTTCACTCAGCCGTGAAATGCTCTGAAAATTTCGCCAAGGACACATTCTTTTTGAACCTGAAATATCAAAATTTCTTACTTGTGCCACACCATTTTTGCGTCACCCCCAAACAGGTGGATCATGGTCTCCTTCACCATTTGATATGCTACGGTACTATCATAAGTGTGCATGTGACCTGGTCAGTGCTTGCGACATCCTAAGTGGATAACAACAGTTTTACTTTCTGACAATAAAAAGTCCCTATATGGCAAATTCAAACCACTTGAAAAAACCATGTATGTTTCTGTCACATTTTAATGAGGACATATTGTCTCTGCAGACCTCCTCCTCCCTAACAATTTCATTTGATTTAAACTCTGGACAGTATAGCCACTTGGTAGTGTTGTACAAGAGTTTGGCAAGTTAAATGGTTTGGTCACCCACCAGATGCAGTTGGTGAAAGGGCTTGGCGAGCTGATTGGTTATACTTTTATATAATTCAGAAAAGCATTTTTAGACTTGGAGTAAAGTATCCAAGGCAAGATTCAGTTCCACATATAGAGAAAACTCAATAAACTGGGGTATTATCCTATCAAAGTGAACTGGTTGCGCCATGGCTTTTTTTAAATTATGAAGCTTTTTAAGTGTGATCAATGAGCCTCCTGTAGTGAGCACCACTGTTAACTTCCAGCAATATTTGGTTGAATCCGCTAAGCTGGTTTCACAGGGTAGAACCCACTGAGCAATGGACGAGTGATATGGTGATTGCTAATCCTCAAGAAATAACAATAAAGTATTACTATAAGGAGCTATTACCCCACTGAAACTTAGTTCATTTATTATATAAAATGTACAACTTCAGTATAACCCTCTTCTTCCTTTTCCTTTTTCCAAAAGGCCCTCTTTCTCATTCTAACGCTCAAATCTTAATCCTTGGTATTTCTAATCAGTTCAGCCCTTCTGCTTTATAAATTTTTATTTGCTATGAGTTTTAGGTGATTTGTTCTAATTATAAAAAAAAGTGGAATTCCATCAATTTGCCAAAAATGAACACTTTGACTGATTTGCCTCACATCAACTCAATCTCCCGCTTGATCTTGAGTGTCAACTTAATTCTAAACATGATCTTCTGGATCTATAGCCTATCGTACAGTCATATTGATTTTTTGACAACACTCTTAACCAAAATGGGTTTTGTGAAAAAATTTACTGCCCTAGGTCTCATCAGTGGGTAATGGCAGATTGATCTGCATAAGGAAGAACAGGAAACGCGTGATAAATACATACTAAGACTTATAACACCTGCTGCTCATGCCAATGGCTTGTGAAAAGCGCCTGTTTTCTAAAAAAATTTTAAACATCATTCTAGATGATCTAGATATTTTGCTGTGTCCTGGTTTATATTGATGATAATAACGTGTTTTAAAGGACATTTATCAACACCTTTATCTTTTGAAAAGTATTTAATGAATAGCATGAGCTCATTTAATGATGAAAAAGCAAGTGTCAATTTTAAAGCTTAAATGGAGTAACTAGGACATATTGGTAGTACTCATGGAAAAATGACACTATCCACTAAAGATTAAGCTGTTGACCACATGAAGAGTCTCTAAGAAATATATTGATGAGAAAGTGTTAAGGTATAATATTTAGTATTATAAACTATTTTTTAAAATTTTGCAAATCTATTTGAACTATTGTTCCACCTATCAGGAAGTGGGGTGGCTTACAAGAGGCCCTCAAAGTGAAAAGACATTCACGAGATGATAAAGCATTGCCTAAAACGCCAGTTTACACTTCCTAAATTCTAAGATTTTTTTATAGTGGAATTTGGTGCATCTCAGAATGCAAATACAGCTGTGCTATCTCAATACATCGAAAATGGTTAGGAACATTCAGTTGCATTTTTAAAGCCATGCAATTGCTAAGCATTAGTGGAATTATAATGTAACCAAGTGCAAATATTTCGCATTACTTTCATATGTAAGCAATTTTGAGCTTATTTTACTGGGACCAGATTTCTGCTTTTCACTGATCACGCTTCCTTATGATGGATCTACAATCTAAAGGAATCTAAAGGTCAGTTAGCTCAATGAGCACCTAAAATTTAACCTATTACTATGAAAGGGTTCATTGATCTAGCTCTTCCCATCATTATGAAAATTGCTCTCCAAGTCCCTATTGTTTCTGCCTATTCTTATTTTGCTAATCAATTATTTAGGAAGATTAAGGACCGCATCTACAATGATTATCAATCTATAGATAGGTACACCATATACAAACTATTGAAGAACACAGAAATCAAGAATGTTGACTACTAGTTTGGAAATGATGGTTGAAGAAGTTTGTAATCAGCCCATTCAAATAAGCATTAATTGGTATGCACGCTTATTGGGCCAATGCTATAGTGGGTTAAACACGGTTCTAAAGCAATGCAAACAGAGTTGCTATTGGGAAACTATAAAACTTATGTATTTGAGATACCTAATGAAATGTCAAGTTTGCCAATAAAAATACAATTTAGGCATCCACCACTCATCAGTAAAATAAGCCTAATTAGGATTGACAAACAATCCCAATTAAAGTTATAGGACCCTTACCTGTCAATAATTTTAACCACAGATTTAATATTTTGGATACCAGATTATTAGTACTCTAGAATGTAAGTCAAGATTCTAATGACTCTTTAAGCTTTTGAGTTAGCAGATTAGTCAATAAAGACAAAAAGATGGGGTGAACAGACCTTTTTATTGAATTAAGAGGGCACAATATTTATAAGGTGATTCGTGACATTTTGTTGAGAAGACTTCCAGGGTAACTATGATCAGGATCTTCCATATAATTCAAAATTGACTGCTCAGTTGAGACCCTCATAATTCACCATCAGCGATGAACTTAGGGCTGCATTAATCAGACTCATCCTTTAATTGGTGCAGGAAGTGGAGGGGGCAATCCAGAAAGCATGCTATCAATTCCTATGTGTATAGATTCCTGATAAAGTTTCCCTGTTGCACCTTTGGTGGTAGGTTCTGAATAGTAGGGCAGATAGTTGGCTCACTAATTTTAATTTAGGGGCAGGAATTATGATGCATTTATTTTCTATAATCCCGAAATTTCCCTTTAAGAACAAGTCAGTAGGGAACGTATGGTCATAGGGGATTGGCCATAAACTTGGTTGACCACTGGCCCTTGGACAATGTTGGCAATGGATTACTTAGAGCTCACTAAAAGTCTGACGCGGTAAACCCTGATAAAAGGATGTCAAATTAGATCTGTCAGCCTCGACGTCAATGGTGATAATCAAGGACCAGGTCTAATAGCTGGAAATCAAAATGTGAAAATTGGTTAACGGTGAAGCAGGAAGTCTCTATGGGAGTTGAAGCGATTTTGAGTAATAAGGGATTAGTCAGTAAATTTTTGTCCGCTAGGATCCTCAATGTTAGTTGGAGTTCTCAGGCTCTAAGGATTCCAAAAGTGGTTAAACACTAGACAGCTGAGGAGCGCATACATATAGTGATTAAAAGGGGATATCTTGGCTATGAGATAGTGGCTTATCCAATAAGCTAAAAGATACTGAGCGGATAGTGGTTTAAGCTCATAGGATTGTAGATGACCATTTTCCATAAGATGGAGACTAAAATCCCGTTAAAGCTTTCTATCACCCTGTTGGTGAATAGGTATGAGGGGCAGTAAATCTTTGATTAGTATCAAATAGCCAAGTAAATTCTTATAATACGTGTGAAATGAAGTTAAGTCCATTGTAAAAAGTAAAGTTTAAATGCATCCATGCTGAGTGAAAATAGATTTAATGAGTAATAAGGCCGTAGCTTTCAAAGTAGCATTTGGAACAAAATTACTTCAACCTATATGATCAAATGCTCTATGCTAATAGGATTTGCTAATGCTAATGCAAATTCATGCGCAAGAGGCCCACCACATTAATACTGACAACTTAAGGGACTTAATGGAGCCACAAAAATTTTGATACTAAGGACTAGCCTGATATTGTGTACAGAAAGTTAAACAGGTCTCTAAATATT
Organism: Massospora cicadina; assembly: GCA_022478985.1. Lineage (NCBI taxonomy): Eukaryota > Fungi > Entomophthoromycota > Entomophthoromycetes > Entomophthorales > Entomophthoraceae > Massospora > Massospora cicadina. Next base: position 29,736 of record JAKSZP010015796.1, read on the forward strand.
CTTTGATGGTCTAGACATCAAATCCTGATACCAGAAATTTATCTTAGATTTATAAGTCTTCTTTACCACTCTGTGTCCCACAGTTGAACTTCATTTAAAGAAGACATTGGTGTGGGAAGAAGGGCGTATGTAAGAGAGCCACTTTCCTTAAACTTTCTTGTATAGCATCCCATCCTTAATCTTTTATCTTTGGTCATTTTCTATAACCTGCCTTAAATATTGGGGTTTCTTGTTCCCATCTTTTGGGTTTGCCAATTAGATCATACAGTAATTCATAATTCAGGGATTATACAGCTAACACCAGCATCTTAATAGCCATCATCATCTTGATGGATTGGATTCATGATGAACATTGGGAAAATTCGTAATTCTGCTATAAGCGCCCATCTAGATAATTGCCCATAAGGGTCCTACATTTTTAGTAACAATCAAAGAGAATCATGGCTTGTATTATTGGTGATTAGGCTCAATACAGGTACATCAGGAAATAAAAATTGCTGATAGAACATAAAGGGATTCATGTTTCATAAAACTGCAGCTTTGTTTGGCCTTAATTAATGTCTTACTGTAGTAAACCACTGAGTGGGCGACTTGGTCTTCAATGTTGCACAGAAAAGCACCAACTGCCACTTCGCTGGTATCAGAAAAAATAGAAATGGCTAATAATAAAGCAGTTAAGTTAGAATGGGGTCTAGTTCAATGGAAAATCCTCAATATATCGAAAGCCTGTTCTTTCTCAGGCCAGTATTTTTTGAGGGGACTTTTTCTGAAGAATATAGATGAGGGGCTCATCTAGATCATCAAACTTAGAATAAATTGGTAATATAACCCATTATGTTTAGGAATTATTGATTTCTGAGGCTCTGGTGATACAACTCCCTCTCAAGGGCTGCAACAATATCAGGTATGGGATGAATCCAATTCTTTGATGCTTTATGTTTTTTAGAAATTTTATCTTATACTGAAATATTGAACACTTTGCGTTCTTAGTTTTTTGGAGGCCTTACATAGAAGATTAAAAAAGACTGAAGGTGCTGCAAATGATCGTTAGAGATTATTGGAAATACAGTAATGTCACTGAGGTAGACAAGAGCACAGAACAGCTTCAAATCTTCAAGGATCCTATCCATGGCGTATTAAATGCTATAGCGCATTGAAAAAGCCCTGGGACATCCAGGTGGGCTCAAATAGTCCCTTGTTATATATGACCGCAAACTTGGATAGATATTAGGTGACAGATCTACTTGCTAGTATCCGCTAGTGTGATCTATTGTGGAAAATTGTGACCTGGAAAGCAAGCGGAGATACTTAACAATCTGGGTCAAAGGGTATCTGTCTTTTTTGATACTAGAGTTGAGCCTTCAGTAGTCCATCACCACCCTGTGGTTACCATTTTTCACATGACTCTGAAAAGGAGAGTCCCAAGGGCTTTGGGAAGGTACCAAAAATCTAGTCATCATTAGCTGTTTAAGCTCAACAGCCACATGATCTTCTTTGACCTTACTCTTCTATAAAGATGTGATTGGATAGGCTTATAATCTCCAGTCCTAACATGGTGGAAAAAGAATTTCATCTATACAAGTCATAGGTGGAGGTAAAGGAAAGAGTGGATACTCATCTAGCAACTAAACAACACTCTCCATTGTTATATGGTTAACTAATGCTCAATAGAGGCATCTAATAAGGCTACAAAAGGACGAGACTCTAGACCAAAATCCTGCAGACTCCCTCAAATTTAACACATCAATTATTTCAACAGGCAGTAACCAAACATAATTGGCTGAAGTGATTGGCCCCATTACCCTAGATCTATTAGATAGGTTTGCCAGCAGTACCCAGATGGATCCAGTGCAAGTGAAGTAGAAAATCCCAAGGGAAGGTTAGGACCTCCTTGACAATTGGCTATCACACGCCTCATATCTTCAGTAAGTGTCTAGGAGAATAATGGCATGTAACCTGAGTCAAAATCACCTGAGATTTAAGCAGAATAGTAGGTGATTTTGGTAAGCATATAGGTATGCCCTCTGTTGTATCTGGCTTTGAGGCTTAACTACAACAAAACAGGTCAATTACTTTTTAAATAAAATAGGGGAAACTGTATTGAGAAAGTAACCTTAAAACTAAATTATAATTTTCTATCATTAAAGATTTTTATTTAGCTGCTTTTAATCAACAGGGCAAAGAAAAAAATCCCCTGTGTTTCCTACTACCATAATAATAAACTACACAGTAGAGTACCAAGAAGTGCATAGTTATATTGTAAAATGGTAGACATCGTCAGCTTGTATGTTTTGAGTGGACGCACCCCACCTTAATGTTTTATAACTAGTGAGTAATGAATGAAAATATAACAAAAAGGTAGAATATTTGTGACGCTGGAAAGACTCATAAATCACTAGTCAGTAATTCCAGTGATATTGCCATTAAGGTGGAAAGGGTTTTTCAGTAAAACAATTTTTGTGATGTCTCATAGTAAATCAAAAGAAAATTAACCCTATAAATTAAAAACTACTTTTAAAATATGGATGCGTGAGTAAGGTAATCCACTGTAATTTATATGACAGATAAACAGTGGCATTGAGACAATCTGATGCTATTAATTCAACAGATTAAATTTTGGTTTCATAGTCTGAGAGATCAAAACCATAACTTAATATAAGTTTAAATAAATAAAAGAATTGAATGGCTGGTAAGATCAAAATACAACAATCTCCTGTCCAACTACTGTGTGAGGGGTATTCACACCCACAATACCATCATATGTTATTTAATTCTGTTGCTCTGATTTTAATATCCATAGAGAAAGGCCTAAGATTTGATCTCCAATTTGGCATTTAGAGAGACCTTAAGTACTAGTGGAAAACTATTCCTCAAGAGTGATAAAAGTAATTATTATAGTGTATGATTTCAGAGTAATTACGAAGAAACTGGGTCCTAAGTAAGACTACAAATGGTGTTTTATAGGGCAGCCGCTGAGGTATTTAGTGACAAGCTGCCAAAATGGAGAAATTTAAATGAGCAGTAGGCCCCAATGGACCAAGTACATTGTGGCCCTGTTATACCATATTACATGTAGGTAATAAATAAGAATCTATTTTGTTACATTTTACTAATTTGAAAAGAGGCTTTCATAGGGTAGCTACCGTCAACAATGGCGTATATGGTAACCTTATGAACCTTAACAGCAACTTGTGTCATCAGGCTACCAAAAGTAAAGGGGAAGGGTAATAAACATAGGAGAATCATAATAGAACAGTAAGAAGTCTCAGGTTCATTTTTATCAACTAACCTCACTTTATCCCCTCAATGTACAATAACATCAGAATTGGCAGAGTTTGTCAAGGAAACTTGATTATCTAATGTTGTGTCATCATGGGGCTCATCATCCTTCATTCCAATTGCACTTTTACCGCCTCTTCAGCAAGTCTCTTCCACGAATTTTTAAAAATATAACGGAATTGTTACAATAAGTGCATCATGATTTGAAACTTTTAGTTCTCAACAATGTGAACTTAAGGCTGACCAGGGGAGGCTAAGAGGCCCTTTGGACTCAAAGTGGAAGATAGGATCTCATTAGGAGCCTCTTTGATTTCCCAGATACAGTTGAAGTCTCTTCTTTTTGCTAGTCATATGTAGTAAACCTCAGGATAAGATCATAAGTCGTAGATAGAGCAGTTATAGTGTTGTCCAGCGTGATTTAGTATGTGGTAATTAAGGGCTGTGTTTGAGCAAAGAATTGACTGGCGAACTTCATGGAAATCTCTCCCTTGTTCAGTCAGACAATCAATAACGTCTGCTTCTGGTTTGCTAAGGTCTAGTAAAACATAAACTCCAAAACTAGAGAGATATGGACTTGTTCCCAGGTTTTATATTTTAAAATGAGGAGTCATAATCTCATGGGCCATATTGTTCAAACCGGAGTCTTTATATTTTATTTTTGATGGCATGTGGCTTCCTCCATCAAACTCTCATAATCATATATAATAGAGATGAAGCTTTTTTGACCTCAGAGTAATTTTGTTTCTTTAAGCTAGGTTTATACTTAGTCACAATAGGTATGGAAAGGGTATTGATAGCAGGGACAGGTGCAGGCTCAGAAGCATAGTTTTCACATAGCTTTAGGGTCCTGATGATCCAAGCGTCATCGCAACCCTTCCAAATCCTCTTGAACTTCGTCACAGTGGCAATTTAGGGATAAGAAAGAGGTCTTTAGGGCTACTTGTTCCTTCATAGCGTATATTCTGGAATGTTAAAGTATGAGTTGGTTTTCAGAATCGCTTAAATGGGTCCCAAACCATGAAAAGATTTTTCAAAATGATATATATGATTGTTGGTAAGCTTGGAAAAAGAGCTGAAATTTTTATCTCACTGACAGAACATCAAGTGTGACTCTAGGATGAAGTGGGGCCCCTTCCAATCGGAGCTTGCACCCTTGATCTACAATTTTATCTGATCTCACAGGGCTGCAAGCGCAGTTAGACGCCTTGTTTCCAAAACATATGGGGATCATCAGAAGTAGAAACCAGAGAACTATATGTACCTTGGGGTCTGTGGAGACCTTTTAGTACTCAGGCTCCTCTTCCACATCAGTTACAGGGGCTAATGCGCGATACTAATTCCTGGTAACAGTGTTATTGAAACTGTATAAAGGTCCTCAAATTGATTATGGCGTTGACTCCAGAGGAATTAGAGTGAATATATTTTGACAAAGCTAATCCTCAAGGTATCCAGCAATCCCATATATAGAATACCTGGTTCTAAGATTGATTAATCATTGATTAATTGTCAACGATGGCCTCCCATTTGTCTTTGACAAACAAGGAGGCAGCATTGTATAAAAAACAATATTACAATGAAGGTTTTTTGCGAGTCAGTTGTTGAGCAACTTCAGAATGATGTAGACTGACTACTTGTAGGATGTTATGTATGACTAGGTGAACAAAGCTCCAGAGACAACTTCATTTTCCAGGTTTAGTTCTTACAAGGACATTAAAGCAAAGGTATAAAAGTCTTGCATTGTAAAAGGCATGGGGAGGCTCAGAAATGACTGGAACGGCATCTCATGGAGTATAAACTGTTCAGTAATTGCTGAATCATTACCCAATGATCTCCTTGTGAAGTCGATATTGAGCTTGATTAATGCAGAGTAGGATAAAATGAAAAGTGGGCCAAAATGTAAGGCTTTCATGCTGCAAAGAAGTTACCACGTACTGAGATGTGTTGATTCAACAAGTTACACTTCATAACCGATGGGCATGTTAGCTTTTTTAGTTAGAATTGTTTACAATTTTTCGTGATAGACATTTTCACTGTGTCATCTTGGATGTCTCTGTATTGAGCACCATCAATGTCAGCTTATCAGTTCTCTATACCGTAAGCTAAGGTTTTATTAGGGCTCAAATCAGTTAAATTATTGGCGCGGTAAATGAAGATGAAAATATGAGTTAAACAGACCACCTAATTGAATTTGTAAAAATTATGCTATTTGGGTTGCTCTCTTAATTTTAGACCAGAATACTTACATTATGGTAGATACAGTATGCTAAAAGTTGTGCTGCCTAAGATTGAGGAAGCTAAATTATCCTTTATTCTAAAAGGCTGAGCCTTGTTATTGTAGGAAAAGATTCAAAATAGCAGCTTAATAATTTATAGAATATAGAGAATAGGATTATTTATTTGATAAATTTCTCAAAGATTCAATACCCTTTTTAACAAAGAAACACCATAGCTATGGATTAATAATTAAAGCTTTGGACAAGCGCTTATCTTTAAATAAAGGAAAGTTCATATACTGGGGCTATCAGGGGAATGACATAAAGTATTCAGGCATCATGATTTTTCCTCCATTGTGATATTTTGTCATTACTGCTGATATCATGATCCAAAGACGTAATCTGGAGGACAACATTGATTGCTATAATTATATTGTGGGAATCAAGATCTGGGGATGCGATCTGGATGATATCGTTATTTTCTACAATTAATAGTGTGGGAATTGGAATTTGAAAATGCCATTTAGACAATTTATTACAATCGCTATAATCAAATTTTATTCTGAATAGTTGTAATAATGATGGCATCCAGGGATTAATTTTTAAGGCAAGTTGGATTAAAAGGAAGTTTCTTTGGAGTCAATCAGAGTGTTTAACAAGCTCTGCACTTCTTTATGGCTTGTACAGTTCTAGCCAATTAGGTGAAGGTAAAAATTCTTCTTGAAGCATTTTGAGTACCTTGAAATGGACGGAAGCTTGTTTTTAGCCAATCATAGTGTCAAACAAGCTTTTCACTTTGTCATGGCAAACAGTTCCAGCCATTTAGTCAAAGGTAAAAAATTACATCTCGTTGATTCTTGGGATCTAACCAGTGGAAAGGGTGCTGCCTGAAATCATAAAGTAGAGGTATCCTTTCTTTCAGCCAATCATGATGGTGTAGAAATTTTCACTAAATTTGACTCCCTTATGGACTACAAAAACGTCCTAAAAATTGTGAGCTCACATCCTACATTGACACTAGTATGAATAATATAAATTATATATGTATATAAAAGCTAATTATTAAGGATGGTTATCCTGGAGGGTAAAACTTCTTCCAACCTAATGATGGTTTTGTTTAATACAATTTCAATCCTGTGCTGTCTGGAAAAATTGTTGGTGTGGTATTTGTCCCAAGGTAAACCCCCAAATACTAATAAATACAAATTATTAAGATTGCCCCTAAGGTGATTTTTCTTTCTTGTAACAATCACTTTAGTTACTACGATTTGATTTGAACAGCAAATTTGGATAATCACACACAGGAAAGATGGGCGACTTTAATAACAAAAATAATACAACATGGGCGAGTGTCGTGGCAAGCGGTGCGCTTAATGGTGCAACTAAGGGCAAGAAACGCCCTGGAGGGGGACCAGGAACCCAATCTGCAAAGAAATCGCAAACTCAGACACCATCTGGGTTTATGGTATTTACTGTAAAGCACGCGCAATACATGTACATTCAAAACAACCAACCTTTGTCAAAGGTGGAACATGGGATCAGACTCTTCCTTGGGGATGAGTCACCAACCCTGTGGGAGAAAACATGTGAGGCACAGCCCTCACTTTTCCCTCACGCGGTGTACGTAGCCACCAACAACATGGGCTGTGGCTGGATTGATATTGGTTTTGAAACAGCTGATGAAGCCAATGCTGCAGCAAAAATCTGCGTGGAAATTGCCCTCCCTGAGGGCAAAAAATTGTGCGCACCGCGCGCACCAGATGGAACAAAGCAAAAAGTTTGTTCATCTCCTTTGACTCGCTCCCCACCAACCTTCCTCATAGGTAATCGAGGAGGAGCTCTGCAAAGGTCTTGTGGCCTATGGAGAATTCCAACAACTTGAATTACAGCGATTTCGCTTAATGCCTGACCTGTGCACAGGCAAAGCTATCGCTGTAATCAACCCCTTCCCAGAAGTGGAAGAGGATTTATCCAGAATTCCCCGCGCAGCAGAATTTCACTTTGCAGATGGGGGCCAGATGCTGCATTCTGAGTTACACCGGAAAGCGCACCACCCATTTGCAACCACTGTGGCTCACTGGGCCACAAGGAACATGCATGTCCTGTAAAAGAGGGCTTAATGGAAAATGATATTTGTGAAGAAGCTATGGATGAAGATAATGAAAACTTCGCCAAAATGACTTATGGCCACCACCCATTCCGCTGTGGTGAAGATGGACTATACTCCATCGTGGACCCATTTACAAGTAAACAGCATAAAGCAGCACAAAAAGCCCGCAAGAGAGCAGTGGCTGAAGCGGCGGCACACGCGGAATCCGCCATTAACCACGGACAAATTCACGAGGATAATTCAGATATTCACCAAACCAACCAATCAGAACAATATACCCAGGTCAAAACTTTTCACAGTAACCAGACTGAGCCACAAAGCGTCATCAGTCATGCACATACTGAGGAACAATGCAACCGCAATTTGGGTGAAAATGCGGTGCACAATGCAACAAAGTTGAACCTCAAAAATATAAAATCCAATCAACAACCTGCATCAAATCAACATGAGATCTGTGGAGGAAAAGTTGATGCAAATGCAAAAAACCGCAATTCCCTTGAATCATTGGGTCAGATTAAGGGAACCAACAATGACAATAAAAGAGTTGGAGTACAGACACGGAGCATGGCCAAAATGAGCCGCAGTGGGATAAGACCAGAGGGTCCTCCCAACCGCTCCTGAGGCGCCACGAGCACCTCAGTATCGATAGGGACATTAAATATCGCGGGAGCCAGGGCTCATACGTCCCAAGCCAAAAAGCTGGCATTCCTGCGAAAACCTCTTGTAGACATCTTGGCCATCCAAGAAACCCACTGCCTACAAGAGGAAGAGGAATCCTGGTCAACCAGGGTCGCACCATCACAATCAGTATGGACATCTCACTGTGGGGTGATAGTCCAAAACAACAAAAAATTTAAAATTATAAATTCATTATCACACTTGCACAGTCAAGTCCTGGTAGCAACAATCACATGCCAAGATGAAATAATTTCGTTAGCATGTATCTACGCACCATGCACTGCAACCAAGAGAATATTTTTTTTGAAAAAATTTCTACCCTCACCCTCCCACCAGATATCATCATGTTAGGCGATTTCAACTGCTGGGATAACCCCAATACAGATCGATAGCCTAATCCCAGGGGATACCCACCTGGACACATTGAATATCGCACAATGAAGGCATCTCTTGGCTTCATCTAGTACTAAAAAAAGGCATCTCTTGGCTTACAGGATGCTCTTCCTCTCAATTCACCAATCCTTCCCCATATGATAAGACCCAACATACGTGAGGGACTGCTCATATCAATGAGTCATATTGACCACATCCTCATCCCACAATCCCACCACTCAAGAATCTCTAAATCTACAACAAAAAAGATCAATTTTTCTGATCACCAATTAGTTACGGTGCAGTTAGCGCCAACCCAATCCCACACACAGGTGTTGCCTTGGAGAAAGCTTCACCCAGAAAATATAAGATTGCCTGAGATATCTGACTGGGTTGAAAACAAGGCTACAAACCCAGAATTCACAGCCCTATTCGCTTCAGATCCCATTGGAACATGGGAAAATTTCAAAAAGATTTAATCAACAAAACCTGACATATTGCATCACGCAAGTACACCGCGGACACAGCCACAATCAAGCGTACCTTGGCAGAACTAGACCACCTGGAAATAAATACTCCGAGATCTGGCTATAGCCCTAATTGGGGATGCAAATGGGCAGAAATTTCAGCCCGACTTAACAATCTTATCTTTGAACACCAACACAGAATCAAAGTATTGAACAAAGGTAAGTTCATAAAGGAAGGCAAAACCTGTTTGACATACTTTTTCCGCCAATTTCACTCCCGTGGAAACCAGCCCACATGCACACAGGTCCGCAAGACCAACGGCACTGTGGCAACTGACCCTGAGGAGGTTAAGGCGGAAATACACCGCTATTACACCAAATTATACCGCGATATGCCAACAGATCCACAAAAAATTAAAGAATTTATTCAAACTGCCAAGATACAAAGTACACCACCAAATTACAATATACTATCCCTTATCACATGGGAGGAGCTTTGGGAAACAATTCGCGGTGCACCACGTAGGAAATGCCCAGGGCCTGATGGGATACCCTACGAATTTTTACAAAAAATATATTCAACAAATCGCCCCCCTCCTATTGGCGTCAATGAACCAGAGTTTGTTGGAAACACGCCTATTACCAGGAGGCCATGAATCCTACGTTATAACCTTGTATAAAAAGGGTGACAAGTTGGACCTGGCCAACTGGCGCCCAATTGCACTCTCCAACACTGACACAAAAATTCTAACAAAAATTCTAGCAGCTAGATTAGGCGCAATTGCATCTGACGTCCTATCACCCAACCAGTTTGGGTTTATACCAGGGCGTTCAATATGGAAACAACATTCACCCTGATGCAAATATTTGCCAATCCAAAGCAACTGGTGCCCTGGTCTTCTTGGATCAGGAAAAGGCGTATGACCGTGTTAGCTGGCCATACCTAAAAGGATGTCTACATGCCTTCAAACTCCCACCAAGATTCATAAAATGGGCGATGCTCCTAACAGAATCTGCAACCATGGCTGTATGCGGCCCTGGATTCCTAACAAACAAGATTAAACCACACAGAGGGCTCAAACAAGGGGATCCCCTCAACCCACTGCTATACAATTCAAGCTTTGACACGCTCCTCTGAGTAGCTGACTCACGTCTCATGAGGATAACCGCACAAGGACAACCAACAGTCAAGATACTGGCCTTTGCAGATGACTGCGTAGCAGGTATTGCAAACAATGAAGATGCCCGACAGCTGGAACACACTCTAGAGGAATACTCCAAGGTGAGCAATGCATCGCTCAACAAAAGGAAGACAGAAATCATCCTCTTAGGCAAATACACAAACAATTGGGCCACAACATCAGAACCTCACACCAACACTCGAAGAAAAAACCCAATTATATTACCCTTTGAAACACCTCTCACCACCACTCCTGTCTGACACCTTGGAATCTGGCTAGAATCAGGGGGATATGCTAATGAGACATTGGAAAGTAACCTGTTACAACGGGTATCCAAACGCGTCGCCTCTCTCAAGGGAAGAACCCCAGATTTAACAGGACGAGTTACAGTTGCTAACTCGCTCATCCTCCCAATACTGTGGTACCAGGCCCATGCGATAGCCTTCTCACCTACCTTTATAACCTCAATTCGCGCGCTTATCCAGGGCTGGCTGTGGCCTGGCTCTCACCCTCCTATATGGATGGAAACACTATTTGGCCCACGCTCAAGCGGAGGCATGGGACTAATAGATTTTGAGAGCCATGCCAATCACATCCTAGGTACCTGGATAAAGGAAATCCTTGCTCCAGACCTCCCGCAACAACATTGGTCCAGAGCAGCAAGGACTAACTTTTCACAGGCGCTCAAATTAACCAAACCACATAGTCCACCCAGACTACTTTCATACCTTGCCAAGCACCCTACTGCAACGGGTCCACATGGAACCTCCCCTCATTTCAAACATATCCTCCAAACTATCCGCCATATGGGATGAACCATAGTAAACATGGGTACTATACAGGGAAGGGGACGACCCAGCCCCCAATTCAAATTAAGAAACCCAGAAAACCACCCCCAGAGGGATATTCTCGCAACAACTCCAAGCATAGCTAGGATAGAATACCTAGATATGCTGGACATTCCTATTATTTAACCACACAGAAAGCAATGTGGAAAATGACACACCACCCACTCCTACAACCAAGGATAAGAGCAAACGCCTGGCGCTGTTTGAGAAGGACCTATAGGACGGCGGACCGCTCCAACTCCCTCCACAAAACATGTGCAGTATGTGGAGGGGAGGGATCCCTACATCACCGCCTAGAAACATGCCCCCCAACCAAAGCTATATGGCAGGAAGTCGCACGCCTGCTCAAGATTCAAAACGAACAGGAATCTCGATATCAAAGAGTATCTTCGCGCTCCAGATTGAGTCACCAATCCCATCTACACTCCGCTCCCTAATAATACCCATTGCAATGTGGACAATACACACAATTGCATTAGATGCGTTCAAGGGCACAGTCCCAAACCATTCATGGGATTATTAACAGATTCCATGTCCACTTACTAGAGCACTTCCAAGCCTGGCTCTATGGATATATGAAACCAAGACAAAAAGCGCTCATAGAATTATGGTTCCCACTCTGGTTCCTCCACACAGACCCTTTCCTTCACACCTGCTCCATAGCAGGGGAAACCCCCTCGGAGTAGTGCACCAACCCCCCATACCTGGCAGTCCCGCTGGCAACAGGGGTAACTTGAGTACCCTGGGGTGCCCAATTTTTATATTTCTTAGTTATTCTCTTAGTTTCACATATATTCGGTAATGTCTGTCTCCTGGTCAGCTTACCTCAGTTAAATAAAAAGTCTGCCCCTAAGGTAGTTGTAGTAGGGGAATCTAATGGTAAGGTTGATTATACAATAATCTTCACTAGAGAGAAGAATATGGTTTTTGTGTAAAAACCTTCATTTAAGAATAATATGAGCAGTGAATCATTATAGGAATCCTTCCAGCATTTAATTTGAGTATAGGTTAAGTCTTAGTCAAGTAATGGAGGTAGTTTTAGCTACTCAATACCGACTACTAGCTAAAGCTAAGACTTCCTGAGGTTAGACTATGAGTTAGCTTAAAGATGTTGAATAGCTCAGCAGTTCTAGAGAGTCATGGTGTGCCTGCAGCTAAGCATTTCAAATTCCGCTTGTTAATCTAAGGTTATTTAATCCATCCATCACTTAAGTTGGCATTGAGTTCAGACATAACCCAGTTTTCGTCTTGATTAGCTAATTGTCTGGTGCATTGTGGTAAGCTCAGGAGGGTACAGTTGGATAGATGATGCTTGTCAGGAGGTTCCTTTTTACCCCCTTCAGAATATCAGTGACGTTCAGTAGACATGTTGGCATTTTGTGAAAACCCCATCAGTTAAGTTGGTATTGAGTTTATTTATAACTAGTTGCACTCATTTGTAGATGATATCTAATGCCTTGTAAAAGCACAGGATTGTGAGGTTCTTCTTGTTGATTAATGAGACATTAGAGATTGATTTTTTTCATGTTCACCAATGCAAACCAAGGCGTTCTCTAGTGAACCCTTGAGGAATCTGATGTAAACTTCAACTTTCTGTTTAGTAGAGGAGACATCAGTATCAGTAGTTGTTCTAGTTATAGGTCAAGTCGCAGTTGTCAGAACTCAACAAGCAAGTTTAACTTGATGTCCTCGCAGGAATTTTTACTGTACTTTTCAATTGTGCATTTCTGCTTGTTGATTGATAAAACTTTAGTGATTATTTAGCTTTAAGTTCACTAATGAAAAATAAGGCTTGCTTTAGTGTGCCCTCAAGGAATCAGATGTAATCTTCACCTTCCTTCTTGGTGTAAGAGCTATTAGTGCCAGTAGGTTAAATTAGGTGATAATTTAAGCTTTTAGATCCAGAATTGATAGTAAATGTTCTCTGTACATCATTAAGATGCGGTCCAAACATTTTATAGAGATTATTGGGAGCTCAGCTTAGTAAAATTAGGAAAGCTTCCTCATCTAATATAACGGTTGAAAACTTAGCAAAGTACAGGGGCCCCTATAATGAGCGCCATTGTAGAAAATCTGGCTAGTTGGATTTCTCGCTTGGTGCTTGCCCAAAATTTCCAAATTATGGCAGATGCAGTATGCTTAGTACTTTGCACTGCCTAAGATAGAGGATGCTAAGTTTTTTTAATCTCATAAGAATTTCTCTTGTTATTGATGTAAGAGATTCATTATATTAAGGCTATTAATTTATAGGATATAATAAGAGAACATTTATTTAATAATAATCCAGGGTTTTTATACCCCTTTTGAACAAAGAAACACCATATATATGGATCTTGAATTAAAACTATTGTCACAGATTATATAAAGGAAAGTTCATTTACTATGCAATCAGAGGAAGGAAATAAGGCGATGCCCAGGCTTCACAATTCTTTTTCACATTGAGATATTTTGTTGTTGATGCGGGAATTAAGATCTGAGGATGCAATCTGGAAGGTACTTAGTAATATTATGTATTGATACGGTTTGAGATTTGGCTATGTTATCTGAATAATAATTGTTAAAGTTATTATTGAGGAATTGGTATCTGAGGATTCAATCTGGATGATAATCAATAATTGTTATAATTAATAAGTGGGAATAGAGATCTGGTGTTGGGATCTGTATAAAAATTGCTATAGTTAATAATGGTGGATCTAGATCTGGGGTGGGAATGGTATTATAATTGCTACATTTATGTTGTGGGAATCAAGATCTGAGGACTAATTTGGGAAAAAATCTATATTTTCTATAATTCGTTTTGATGTGAATAAAAATAATATAATGTAATTTAGCGTTTGTACTATTGCAGGAAAGTTGGAATGGATGTAAGTCTTTTTGGAACCAATCAGAATGTAAAAAAAGCTCTTAATTTTATCATGGCTTAAACTGTTCTACACATTCAGTAAAAGATAATTAATTTTTAAATTGATTTTACTTGGGCTCAAATTAATGGAAAAGGAGCTGGCTAAAATCATAAATAGAGGTATCGTCTCTTCAAGATAATCAGGAGGGGTAGAATTTTGCACTAGCTCAGACCATTTTGAGGTCTATAAAAGTGGATTCTAAAATTGCGAGACTTATCCTACTTTTGTATTAGTATAAATAATACAAAATTTATTTTTTATTTTTTTTTTGAGGTGAGCCAACCTGAGTATGATGATGCACTGATTAAGGGAATTGAAGAAAATGGGAAATGAAGGTAAAACCCAGAAAACCTCCATGGACCACCTTTTCTATTTGCTATCTCAGTTTGGGGCATTGGTGCGCAATGCCAACACAGTCATAATCATCTCCTACCCAAAGTTCATCTACCAGGATAAAACTTGGGGAGGCAGTTGTAGAGAGTTATGCTCTACCACTGGGGTATTCTCCCCTATTATATATCTAAAATAAACTAAGATTACATACTATTAAGATTTCCCCAAAGTTATTTGAAGTAGGGAAACTGTTTGTAAGGTTGTTTATCCAATATTCTTTAAAAGAAAGCAAATAAGGGCATGTTTGACATAAGTAAAAGGATTTGATATTCATAGGGTTTTCTTGAGACGCATTGATGAGATGACTTCCATGTTACCCTAAAATTAGGATCTTCTATATCATTCCAAATTAATTCTAAGGTGAGGCCCTCATTTTTTCCATTAGCAATGACCTTGTGACTGCACTGATTGGAGTCATCTTTTACATAGAGCGGAAAATATGGGGGCAATCTAGAAGGCGCCTTAAATAATTCCTACATGTGTGATGGTTCCTGATCAAGCATCCCAAACTAATCTTTGATGGTAGTTTCCAATCATGAAGGCTTGATAGTTGCTTATTGCTGGCCATGTAGTAGTAGAAATCTTGATTCATTTTTTTATCTTAAATCCCAACAGTTGCCATTGACAACTTAATTAGGTAAATTAAGAAATAGGACATTCTTGACATTGGAGCAGTGACTAATGGTTACCTTATCATGAAATTCATTAATACCTTAAGCTGAATCAGGTCATCTCAACGTACAGTGCTACCAACTTTTATCTCTTAAAATACTCTCTAAACTGATTGAGATCATGGGAATTAGAGAAAATTTGTCACCCTTACCACCTTGAGACTAATGGGACCTTTGAGAGAGTTAGTGTAACCTTAGGCCAGATCCTCTATCAACTTTAATCCAATTCCTGTTCTCAATGGACCCTCTATCTCAGACACACAATAATAGCTTAAAATATTTTTTACTAATATGCTATGGGATTTTTGTCTCTCCAGCTTCTTTACGGTCAACAGCCTACCCTGACACCTTTACTGTAATCTAACATGAATGATGAGGATAGAATTTGACCAATAAAACATTTCTGATTGATTGATAAGGGCACTAAGAGTTTAAACTAAAGCCTATGGGCATCTTTAACTTAAAAAATAACCAAAGGACCCAGGACAACCAGCACAGAGGAATGCTTAACCTGTTAAAGGAAGGTTACTAAGTAGTGTACTGCAATATGTTTGGGGTTTTGTAGAGCTCATAAAATGTAGTTATCATGGAAGGACCTATATACTTCTGTAAGTTTACTGCATAGGTTTTAACTGTGTTGTAAGACCAAATGAAATTGCTAAACATCCGAAGACAATTGGCTAGTCAAGTCTTCTTTGCAAGTGGTTTCAACCATGGTGCAATTTTAGGGTTTAACCAACCATAGGATATTAACTTTGGCCATAATACCTCTAAATCCCTACATACATCACATTACAATCATCCCAATTATCTGTGTATATTGGCAGATCATTCACAACGATCCACCATCATATATTTTGCTAGCATTTCTCCCAAACAAATTCAATCATTTATCAATTTACTATAAAATCTTTACTTCTGGAAGAATTATTAATATTTGCCAAATGACTGAATGCCTAAAGTCCCACACCAGCTCCATTCCAACCAATCAGCAATTACCAAAATGATTAACTAAATAGTTCCGAATATCCTTATCAATCAAAACCCAAGAAAGTTATTAACGTTGAATGGATGATTAACCAGATGTTGTAACAATCATGATTGCACATGAATCCCATAAGGTGGGAATTATGAATTTGTGTGTGTCAATAGTTGCAATACCATTATTCCAAAAAGAATTTCCTATTTGGGTCAATAACAGAAAAAATTTAAATAAATCAGTTCGCCTGATTGGTTGTTCATTCTGAGGTTCCCATCCATTTCTCCATCGAGTTGCCTGGTTGCCATCAATTTGGAAGGCTTTTGCGCCCCTCATTACCCACAATTCTTCGAGCCCTCTTTGGAAGTATTTCAAAGTGAGTTCAAGCCCCGATGGGCCCTCACTTTGGAATTCTATTACAACTTTGAGTTCTACTCTTCCAATGAAGGCCGCTTTTTGCTAATTCATTTTATTTAAATTTAATTTATATAATGCAAGTTATGGGCCAGCAGATGGCGGTGCTCCAGGGAAAGAGGGTGGATGCACCAGGCTCCTTTTTGGAGGTCTTTCCCTGGTTGGCGGAGCCAGAGTGGCCTGATGTGACAGAGGCCAGTTAGCTGCACCTCAGCCCGTTGACTCCATGAGCGGATAGAGGTTTTGAAAGAGACCTCTGCCCAGGGTCCAAGGTGACAGAGGCTGGTGCACCGCACCTCAGCACGGCATGCCCAGCAAGGCCATCCAATTGGACAGGACCAATCAGAGTTGGTACGGCCACATTTGGGGGTGAGTGGTGTAGGGCTGGTGGTGGACTGGGCCTTGGGATCCCAGTCTTGACAGATGTGCCCATTGTTGGAAGGACAAACACCAAGCTGTTCATGACATTGGACAGATGACCATCCAGTCTCATCAGCAATGTTTAATAGCCCAATAGAGAACTATTAATGAAAACTTTATAAAATTCTGGAGCTACAAGAAAGACTAACTTCCTAAAGGCCAAGTTATAAATTGTTTGAACTTGTATTGGAATAGGATACACGTGACAACACACCACCAGGTATCTTTTGGCCTGAAAGTATGCTGATTTCCGCTCTTCCGGATTCTAAAAAGCTGGAAGTACCAACAAGGCTGCGGCTGTTAGGAGAAGTTATTTAATAAAGGCCTGATTTTTAATCTTTAGATTTATTTTTAAGGTATATTGTCTTCATACAAATATACCTGTTATATGACATTTAGACCTACGCCTATCTTGCCTAGCTGCAGTCCAGATTGCAACATTTGGTTCTCACTAGAGGAGCGCGCTATTAATGTAACCAACCCAGGAGAAGATGACATGAGCATTATGCTAGAAGTATCGTGGGACTTATATGAAAATGCCTTTAATCACGCCCAGACTTACAAGGACGTTAAAGAGGCCCTGATTAAAAAGTTAAGTGCAATATTCAGACTTGTGAGGATCCAAGTAAGAGGTGAGAGCTTTAGTTAAAATAGAGACGCTTTCTATACTCCTACAAAAAATTGAAATGTTTGATGAGCACGCCAATGAAATTGCCATACATCTCTACTATAAAAATGATCTGGAGAGGGAGATAAGATATACCCTTCATACGCAGCCCTAGAGCTAATTATCCATTTGCCCTGATGTTCAAGCAGCTTCAAAAGACTTGCTGCCATAATTACCCCCTAACTAGTAAAACAGATTCTAAGAATGATGAACTCAATGGTTTAGAGTTACCCAGCAGGAGCTCAATGGGTTCATCAGCTTGAAAACCACCCATCCCCAATCCTCAAGATATAAAGTGAAAATCGTGAGTATCTGGGGAGAAATAAGAAAAAGCGTATATTGAATCTCTGCTAAACATTGAGAGATTTGGTGCTTTACCATGGCGATCCTGATTCCCCGTGATAGTTACCCAATTAGAAGGAGCTTTCTAAAGATCTTGAGAACTTCGCCTGTACACTGATTAATATACAACCCAAGGTTTACGCTTGCATTATGGCCCATAAAATGAGATGTAGAGAGCATGAAAGCCAGAACTGTCATCCTATGAACTGTTTGATGTAGGGGAGCAAGTACCTTATTACAAGAACTATGGATTTAGAAGGACGAGAAACCTCAAACGCATTGGTAGAAGGGCTGTTAGAAAATACAAAGGAGACTACTATAAATGCATATAAACTCACAGATCAGACTAAAGGGCGCATCATTAACAGAGTGGATGCTAAGCTCTTAGGGGTACCAGCAGGGCGCCAAAATGCCAATTGCCATCAACTAGAAACCCTATTGCCTTCTTTAGCCAAATATGTAGATCGCTATGTTTGGTCAGATAGTTGGAAATATGTGATTTGGGTTTTGACTAAAATTTATGATATTGAATTTAGTCATAGTACCTTTAACATCCTATAGACCTCACCTTATACCTCATTACAATTACTGTGTAGCTTGGCAGATCAAAAACCCATTGATCCAGCATCAAATCTATTTATAATTCCCTCCCCCAAATTAAAGCATTTATTAACTCAATATACAATCCTAACTTCCATAAGATAGCTTATCCACCTGACGACTAAATGCCCAGTTCCCCTAACAAGTTCTATACCCACTAGTTGATGATTATAAAAATGATTCACCTAAATTGTTCCCTGGTATCCCATTCAAGTGATACTCCAAAAATTTCCTGATTTTAAACAGACGATTAACAAGATGCGCCCATCGTTGGATGGAAAACTAAGATGTGCCCAGTATTGAACAGATTCTTATCCACTCTTACCAGCGTTTTAATACAGCCCATCAGTGGAAAATTGATGGGAAACGTTAGAATCATTAAAGCTGCAAGGAAGGCTGACTTATTATAGTCTAAGGTATAAACTGGTTAACCTTGAGTTGGAATAGTACTAGCGGAAATGTACCACCTGGTATTTATATGTTCTAAAGTTATGCTGATTTCCAATTTATTGGATATCCAATGCAAAATTACCTGACAAGACTACATCTGTCTGCAAAGTTATTATTAAGGGACTATTTTTATTTAATCTTTACATTTATTTTTTATATACTAGTTTCATACAGTTATGCTTGTTAAAGTGCCAATTATACCTGCGCCTATCTTGCTTAGTTGTAGTACAGATTGAAACAAACCCCACTCAGGTTTCCTCTTACAGTTTCTTGAGAAATTAGATAAGGGCAATACCCCTTTAATTCTATTATGTAAATACAAATAAAATATCTAAAAGTGTAATGTTTTTAAGACTAAGGGGTTTATATAGGAAGTTTGGCGCTCAACACTTTGGTTGGCACCAGAATAAAAACAACATTTATTCCAAAGAAACTTACCCCTAAAGAATCATGTCATGAAAAAATATCTTCTGTTCCCTTCCACCTAGTCAGCATCCATCACTAAGTTTTTATTACCCATCTGTTCTGACTTCTATATTAACGTGTTTCAACGTAATTATTCAGCCCAATAGATAACTATTTATGAGCTAGCAATCATGCTTAAGTGATGGAACAATTTACCTATTCATGGCAGGCTGCATTGTCCAGGATAATCTACAGAATACCATCATGACAAGCGTTTTAACTCTTTAGTAGATTCAACAACTGCACCATAATTGGTTGGTGCAATTGACTAATTGATTCAAGTATAAAATCTATTTATTAATGCTTTAGTTATTAACCAAAATAATATAAAGGATTGTTGGTGAAAGCACCCCTATAATTAGATATGGCATCAACATAGGGTTTAATCCTAACCTTAAACATAACTTTATAAAAACTAGTCAAACATTACCAAAAGTTAATTAGTAATAAAACAAATATTAACCAATTTTAATGTTTATTTGAATATGAATAAGCTTGTCATAGAAGACAAAAAGGATTTTACGCAATCACAAAGCAATTGGAACTTGATGTCTATACCATAAATCCCATTACTAATAAAAAAATTATCAATAGGATTTGCTGAGTTTCTTAAGGCCTTATTATAGCATTCAGATTTTCATCAATAAATTATCCAATGATGGAATTAAGTCAATGGAGTAAGTGTTGTGCAACTTGCTGAATTGACTCAAAGTATAAAACACCTTGTCTTATTTTATGTTAACAATAAAACTTTTTTGGTAATCAATGAAACTAATTGTAAACTCATAACAATATTTGCACCCTATTTAAATCCCTCTGTCATTCCAAAACTGTCACGCTTTGTTAATTGTCCCTTCATGAGTTCCGTCTATAATATTGATACCATTATACTAATATACCTATTGTATCTATAGTGCTTGCTGTTGAATGTACTTTTTAAAACCAGGATGCCATTGTTCAGACGTTGAGAAGTCACTATAATATTTACTACTATCCTATTAAAGTATTATCCTTTATCTAATTTGGTTTAGAAAATTTTTACTTAGTTCTTGTCGTAGAGCTTACTATACCAGGAGTCATAAATCTAGAACACAGTTTAGCTCTTCCATATGTTACTTAGAAAATCAGTACCTTGACGGGGATATAGTCCCAACGTTCAGAGAAAGAATGAGAGCTTAGAAAGTTTAAACCTGTGCTGTAGGTTGCGTGTGCCACACACTACAAGCGTTTTAAAAATAGGAGTGTTTGTTGGCTGTTGAAGGGAAAGGCTCCAGGTGGTATCTCTAAGGATGGGATATCTCTTTGCATAATACATTAATATTGTTAAAAGAGGTTTGCTTGCAGAAGGGTAGAAGGTACATATTCTGAGGGAAAATGCCATGACCCAGCGCTCATCACTATGGGAGCTATGCCATTATTCTGCAACAGTAAGTGCGCTTGGGCTTAGGGCCCTTCTTATTCGTTAAGAGGTATGTGGTTTTATCCAAGTGGAAGAGTTTCCACTCTGGACTTACATCACCCCTTCCTTTCAGGCCCTGTTATAAATTATCAGATATGAGCCAAGTCAAAGTTTTTGTGTTTTTTTGGGAGTTCAATTGCAAAATGGCAACTAGATTCTTGGTGAGGAACATATAGGTTAGATTGGTTAAACTCATCTTTATGCTCTTTGCATTAAGTGCAATCTTTGGAGCTCAACCAGTTGTTTCATCTAAGAGGTAAGTCTTTCAATCTTCCAGACACTTTATTGAGCGGAGAGACATCCAGTAATCCATAATGCCTTCTACTTCATCCTTTAGTAATAATCCACCATGATAGGTTCAGGTGACCTGAACATGGAAATTTGAATGGAGATTGGGACACACGTTACATATTTAGATGTCTCTGATTGGAAGGAAGCTTGTTCCTGAAGACATTTAAATAGTCCTTCAGCAACTAATATGACTAGAAAATTTTCACATTAACTATATGGAGGGAACTTCATGCTTAAATGGCGAGCATCTAACATAATAAGGATTCCTTACTTGAGTCCATGTGCATGGTGGTGACAAGATCTTCAAACTTTTTGTAATCTTCTATTTTTGGATAGGCGTTCCCATTTAAAGGTCTGGGTTCTGATGATGTGGTTCAGGCTTTCTTCGGATTCTGGACCTGCAGAATTGTGGAGAGCATCAATATGAAATAAAGGATATAGATCCATGCTATTTCCATATGATAAGAAATTGGTAAAAGCATGGAGGCCTCTTATATGAAAACTGTGCTAGAGTAAGAGCCAATGTCCATTTGTAATGTCTGGCTGAGATATAACAGCTGATGTATTGTTCAAGGTTTGATTCACCATCACATTTCGTTTAACCATTTGAGGTAATAAGCGCTTGACTGGCAGGGCTTGTTATAAAGAAGTTCAAGGAGATAATTCAAAAACCTGGGTTTAAAGTGAGGTCCACAGTCACTTACTATCTTTATGGGGAAACCAAACATAAAAACGCATGTGCTATAAGATAAAGCGCAGAAAACTTCTGATGTTACGGTGGTATTGTATGAGATGCATATGTAGAATTTATTAAAAATAAATCAACGACCTCCATGACTGAATCATTCCCTGAGATATATAAAGCTCCACGATGAAATTTATGTAAATAGAGGTCCAGAGATCTTGATTTTGTTGCAAGATAATAGTAGGACTGTCCTTCTGGACCTATCTGATTTGGAGTGGGTACATAACACACAGCAGGCAACCCACAAGTGAATATCTTTGGAGGAGCTTGGTCAGATATATGTTTCATTGTCCATTTTCACACTTCTCAGACACAGGATGACCCACACCAGAGAGTCGTGATGCTCCAGGAAAACCATGTTACAGAGGGAGAGAGGAACCCAAACTCCAGCCTAAAAAGTACTTTTCCTTTAAGGTCTAGTGAGTATACTTGAAGGCTTTCTCTTCAGATTCTCATATAGCCTAAATACCTCCGGAGAGGTTAATGTATCAGCTAATTCATGGGCTTGTAGGGGTGCATATGAAGGCAGGCTTGTGAAGGATAAAATTATTGGTGCGGATGATAAGATTTGTGATGAAGGGAACAGTTGTAAGCTTGAGGAGGTCATGGGAGATGGGTAAAAGTAAAGATTCTGACTTACAATGTTTAGTATTACATTCAAGGGCTCACTAAAAATTATACTGAAATGGAAATATAAGAAGTCAAATTAGCGGTGAGCTTGGCTGTGGGCTTTCTTTGTGGCTTTCTGTAGTACATCAGTTATTTGTGGTTGGTTCTCACTTTAATATCATACTGCGCCTCTTGAAGAGAGTATTGCCAGTGGGTCAGTGTCCAGGAAACAGCTTCCAGCTTTTTCAAAGAACGCCGAAGTTTTTTAAAGATCTCAACTTACAGGGAAGTAAGTGATGAGTTGGTAACTACAACATACTACTGTAGAAGCACCGCACCCATACAATTAATGATGCATTTCAGGCTAAAATAGAGGGTTGGATTTCTCTGCATATCAAATAACTAGAGACAAAAGGAAGACCTCTTTAGGAACTCAAACGCCTACCAGCATTTGCTTGTCCATTTGAAGTGAAAGTTTTTCCCAGTCAGTGGGTAGTGAGGTGCACTCAATTGGAGAGGGCAGGATTGAACTTCTTGAAGAAAATCAAGGAACACAAAAAGCTCCTAAATTATTTTGAAAAGTTTGAGTTGTACATAATTGAGTTCTTTTAACTTGCATTCTTTACAGCATATTCATCCCTTAAAATAAGTTTATCCAAAAAGGTCACATCCTATCTAAAGATTTCATAATTGATAGGCTTGACAAAAAGCTTGTACAAAGGAAGGTGACTATAACTGCTCCCAAATTCTTAGCATGCTGATTGTGAATGGTTGAGTGGATTAAATATTGCTGATGAAAGCAATGGTACAATAGAACCAGAGTTATCTCAAGACATCATCAATAATTTGCCTGGAAGGACGCTGGAGGGTTTTTTACCCAAAAGGTCATCATCTGAAATTTAAGGATCTATAGCCCAGTTTAGATGGTTGTGAGCCACTCTTATCCCTTCTTAACCCTCACTTGTAATAGGCATTGATCATGCAATCTTAATTAAATGTGACTTTGCAAAGGTCTGAGCAATAGACTGATCTTGAGGCAAGGGTTATGGATTCAGAACTTCCAAATTGGTAAAATGCCCGCGGCCTACGCAGACCACAAGAACACAACATATTTATGAGTGAAATCCACAGGAGAAGCAAATGGGGATAACTTCATGATGATTAACCCTTATTGAACATGTACATAAACTAAAATCTTTAGATTCTCATACTACTTCTCATGAGTTGGATAAATAAAACAATTAAAGTTGACAGAATCTGTTGTCAGGCGGAATTCTAGGTCCTAAACTGAGCGGAAAGGGAGCTAGCTAGACAACTACATGTTGAACATATCTTTATAAGAGTTCAGGGTTTATGGGAAAGCACATGGAAGGTTTGTTGGGACGGGCATGAGAGCTTTAGTGCCAAGATATGCTTCCTGGGGGAAAGCATTGATAAGAGAAAGTTGCAAGTTAGTAATACATTCTCAAAAAACATGAATTTTAAGTTTACATTAGTGTTGGCATGGTGGCGCCGCCACCATACAACTTATAAGATTACTTTATACAACAGGTCATGTATTATTTAAAGCGTCACAGAAGCAGAAGTCGTGGATGTTTTATAGAACAGGATGATGAAAAATATTTACTACAATGAATTAAAAGATGCTCCTAATGGTGAGGGAGCTAAAACTGACCAAAATCATGATATTCGCCACCATATGGCATATAAATTTACTAGATGTGCTGGTATCCTGAAATGCATTAACCGTCACTTTATGAGATCCTTATTGGAAGGTCACGGATAACAGATATAAAAACTTTGTTTTTTAACAGAGGTCATGGAGAAGCTTTTCTTTCCACTCAGCCTCATTTTTGAGCAATTATAATCCAAAGTTTAATTTAAAACTTCATCAACTCTGCTGCATCACCATTTTCAGCCAATGCCCTTGGCTCCAACGCCTGCCACTCCAATGTGGGGAAGCAGCGCTCCACCCACTAGCATTTACCGCCTGGCAGGCAAACGCATGTGAAATGGCTCGTCAAGTCTGCCAAATACATCTGTCCAATTTCTCTTTCCAAGAGACTTAGAACTTCACATTAAGTATGTCCACCAAAACCGCACCCATCCCTAAAACCTACCTCAATCCATTATCCGCTATTGCCTCCGCATCAAGTATGGACATATATTCCCATATTCTGACAAAGCGATTATTGAGCTGGCAACGGCCACCTTTGCACTAGCAGGACTTATCAAATTCCACCCTTAGAAGGGCTATTTTTATATAGGCTTCTTCACTGAAGAGGACGTGGACGCTGCAGCATCAACGCCCTTAATATACAAAAACACACCCATTACCATTACCCAAACATGTCTCCCTGATGATATCAAACTTGTGGTGACCATTGCAAACCTACAATCACAATTCCCCCTCAAACACTCTATGAGGAGTTGATATCAGGGCTGTCCACTTATGTCACAGACCCCATCCTCTAATTCATTATCACAAGTGGTGCTGAGCGCCTAGCAGCGCCTTGGGAAATGGCCACAATTACCTCCCATCAGCTAACCATGGCCCAAACAATCCACCGCGTGCCTATATCCCATCCACACCAGACCATTTTTTGGGCTTGCATCAGCAATGGTCACACATTTTTCCCTCTCTGCCATGAGTTAGAACATACTAAAAAAGCATGTCAGTATAATTCAAATTCTACAAACACGGCCAACTCCACCCTTGAGGCCACACCAACAGCGGATAAGTAGGGATTTTGGCTGCCACCACCCCCACAGTCTAAGCGCTCAATGAATCAGAAGCAAATTCTAGCAACCCAAGCCTAAGCCGGACAATTTACACCCATGCCAACCAATTGGAAGTAGGTTTGGACCCAAATCAATCCAAAAAATTTCTGTTCATAACTTACCCAGCCAAAGCTGCCTATCACTGAATCTATCCAGGGCAACTAAAATCCCTGGACTTAGTTGATGAAGTGACCAAATTTTGGTAAAATTGCCCCAGCTCAGTATTTTCCAATTGATTTAGAACCTTATCTAAATTCAGACTTTGATGCCCCATCCCCGCCCAACCAATATGTCCCAAACCCAATGTTACCCCTTTCCAAAATTACCACCAGCTTGCGGAGGCTGAAGTGGCCTCACCCAAAAATCACCACCTTACAGAAGCTGTGTCAAAATCTGTTGCTGAATTTAGGGAAGGGCTTTACATCACCCTGTTCCCCCCAATTTCCCTGATATTGCAAAAGATGGAATCAAATGCCTCAATGAAACTGCCGAACTGATGTCAAACATGTCACAGAACTGGAAGATTTCCCACCATCTACACATGTAACCAGAGCCAACATTGCAAAATTAGCACAGCTTCCCATCACCCACATCCAAGCTGAGCATCATATTGCTGAACTCATAGAGGATATGCTCCAGACCCAAATTGTCAATCACAACCATTATCTACTTCACCTCAACCACCTTCCCGTGGTTGCCCCAACCCCCTTGCTATCATCATTGATTCACTTCTTTAATGCTGAACCCAATGATCCGCATGATCCCCCTCCCCCTTACCATGGTGGGATAAGCAGCTCACCACTATGCCAACTGATAGGTTGTTTTATCATTTTTTGTGTGTCTTGCTGCTCGTTTAGGGCGGTCAGTTCATGTTCTGGTTGTTTTTGTTTTGGAGTTTCTGTTTCAGTAATGTCCGTTACTGGTCAGTGTACATCAAATAAAATTTAAAAGACAGAGGTCATGAAGTTGGAGGTTTGGGGATCATCAAGAGTTGAGGTATCAGATGGTTCCTTAGAGATGTGTTGGATGACGCATCATACTGAAGAGCCTCTAACATGCTCACCTGTTCTTTTATAATGTAGGGTTGCTGGGGTCTAACGACACAAATAACTACTTGTGTTGTGAGAAGAAGGAGGTCAAACTCTTCATGGCACAAAATGCAATAGAAAGAGGTGAGAGTCAAAGGTTTATGCTAGATATAACACAGCACTTTGAAATAATTTAAAAAGGAGACCTTGTTGACTTGAGCTTTCAAAGTAGGGTCATTTTATAGGTGAGAATTGAAAGAGGGAAACAGCAGTCGCACTATGTTTAATTTATATGACTGATGTTTTGGTATCCTGATTTGGGATGTAAACACAGTTTGTGTCTGACGGAATGCACTCAAAGATTTTATGATATGGTCCCCTGATGGCTGGCTCTCAGATACTTAATTCAATGAGCCTCTAAAAGCTGAAACAGTAACATCTAAGGGTAGGTCTAATGGAAATGATAAACCCATGAAAGCCTCATTGAGAGCTTCTAAATTGTTGTTCTGGGTCACAATGTGAAAAAACGCAACAGACAAACGTGTCTAAATTCTATTGCATGCACAGTTGAATTATGAGGAAGAGAAATGAAGTGGAATTCCCTGATTTTTGTCTGTATGAGAATTCCTCAAAATCAATTGAGTGTATCTATATCAAAAGCGTACACAGAGTAACACTTCGTTATGCATTAATGGGAGGTGGGGATTGAGAACCAACTGCTGAAGATCTGACTTATAATTTTAACAAAAATCAAACACATAATTGTTCACCTCATTAGAGGTAAAGGGGAATATCCACAGTAAATGAGATAACTTGAGAGTATTTATTAGGGTTGGGTGATGTGTGGCTTTCTGGGCTACCAGTGCTTGATAACATGATTTGCAAAGATAGAACATAGACCAAACAGAATTGCCAAATTGAGCATGCCATATAAGTTTATTGACATAAGTAAGCAATAACATTTCCAATTTCAGGTAGAAGGGTGGAGAGTGCTGAGGTTAATGTCCAATTTAGTTTGTCAAGGATGCAGCTAATTGTGAGAATACTGGGCTTCCAATCAAACAGTGTCAGAATAATTGGATAGCCCAGTAGCCTAAAAATAACTGTCCAAATGATACTCAGGTATAGTATTCTGTGATTGAGCTTTTAAGGCGCGGAAGGAGCCAAAGTTTGATCTGGTTTCAAACAGCGGGTTCAAAGCAGCCACTAGAGGAACAAAGCAACTGAGTCAGTGGGAGTTCACAACCTTCTATCTGTAAAAGCTCAACCATTTTAGCATGATCATGTTGGCCTTAAAAACTCCCTGCTGCACCAATGGTCTCCATAAAATGGCAAAAAATTCACAGATTGGTATGGGGAAGTGATTCTATTAAGAATAAAACATATTATAAATTACAAGATAGACCAATACCATTACAAGTAAGGAACTGGATTTTGTATAGGAAAAGGGGTAATAAAGTTTGCGGCACTATTCTTGGGTTCTGCAGCTATTGGTTCAGCATCCTCTACAGCTGCAAGTTTTCAGTTTTCATTTTGGGATTAGAGGGTCACTTCACGAACTTTTATGAGAACTGAGGTAGGAGAGGGCTAATTTAAAAAGTGGCGCAAGAACTGAGGTTGGGGTGAGGTGATGGGGAAAGCCATGCTTAGCTGCTCCCTAATTTAAAGTTCTTAAAAATCATAAAATCATTTCTAAATTGAGGCACGCTCCAATTTCAGAGGTTCAGCGCTCAATTGATATAGATATTTCTAAAATCACAGGAAAGGGATATTGTGGAAATAATATAAGAGAGGATAAAATCATGGTTAGCCTTACAATTTTTCCATGGCAAAATTAAATTTTTGTATCTAAGGATAGCATAAAATTTCTAGGAATTTTTTAAAATTAAAGATTTTTTGGTATATGGGTGGCAGTATTGGAGGACTTACCTGAAGTACTACTGGCGTTTTGGTATAGTTGATGGATCTTTCTAGACAGGAGCTTAATCTTGTTTACATATCTAGTATAAAAAGTGGAGTAATTGAAGTTGGCTAAATTATTGATATTTCATAAGATAAAATCAGCCTTTTCTATCTGAAAAGGGGTATAGGTGCCATATGTCTCCTTGTCCTTTGTGAAATATTTTATAGATCTGGGGCAAGTAATGGTTCACAAGATTACCAAAGGCCCCCAACACTAGCCACAGAGAGGTATAGGGGATATTGCGCGGCTTGAACGTTTTCAACAGGTGTGAGAAGGTGGAGTGGATGACAATTTCCCAGGAATCTATGGTTTAGTGTTATCAAATATAATCTATACAATTATGGTATTGTTAATGAGTTCAATGTTTTAGATTTAATTGGTCTAGTTCAGCATTGTCATCTTCCTAGTTTGTTAATGGATAAAATCAGAGTATTAGACATAATATGATTGGGGACAGCATGGTAGATTGGACATCATTCATTGCTTGTGCGTTTCTAAAGCATGAAACATAGTGAAAGGGTGGCAGCACCTGCTGGGAAAGCTTGAAAATCACTCATAATTGAAACTTTTATCATAAAAAATGCTTTAAAATCATTATATAACCCAAATGAGGGTAGTCGCTAAATAACTTGGAGAACAGAGCATTAGGAAAGCGTGGTGACAGACCTGGGTATGATGGATGGATCCTCACAGGTAAGATCCTATCAGGATCCTAAGACTTTCCAGGGGGTTTTCTGGATAGGGTATCAATGTCATTCACTTCATCAAACAAGGTGGATGATGCAGGCAAGAAAATTTGTAATTCTGTTTTTTAAAAAACATGGGGTTTTCACTGGTCACAGGTTTGCTTAAATTTGACTCTGGAAATAAATATGAACTTGCTAATTTTATGAAGACAGTTAGCTTAGTCAAGTTAAAATAAATGAATAGATTTGGCCCTATTCTGGCAGATAATAAATAAGTGACTTCAGCCTCACTCTGGAAATATATAAGAATTCTAGTGACTTTGGTCTCACTATGGTGTTGCCACTTAGATAGGAAGTACTTCCCCTCAACTTTGCCTTGAAGAAAAAAATTAATAATAGAAAATAGCATTCACAGTTCTAAGGTGTTTATTATTATTAAAATGAGGGAATAACTTAAGGCAGAAGTATGTGAGGACATGTATTAGGGTTGGTTATGGTAACCACAATGGTCTTGGCATGCCTAGCTGACAAAAAGAGATATTGGTTCAATTTCAGGAAAATATTCAGCTGATATTCACAAGTAATAGCATATTTAAATTGCCATTTGTATCAGCCCAAATGTCAGTTACAAAAGCTGACAATTTCCCATGAGTGATTGCCCATTTTAAGCCAATTTACTCATCTCCAAATCGTTGGCAACAATTTTTGATGAAATTGTAACTGTAATTATCATAAGATATGATCCTATGAGAATTACAATTAACCATTCAGTCAGTTATTATTATCAACTAGATGACAATATTAAATTGTCATCCAAAGATTAATTAATAAGCTTAATTAAAATATCCAAACCATTAATCAAATAAATTGAAGCTTAATTAATCTCAAGCTGGATAATGTGGTCTTATAAAATTTCCACATGTTTTTATCTGCCAGATCCCCAGAATATTCGTATTTAAAATGCGCTGTGATTCATTCCTAGTCGAGTACCTTTGAGGCAAAGGAAATGTTTAATTTAATTCCAAGGTATTTTTAGGCGATTTGAAAAGGTAATTTTTGATTCAGGAGGTTCAAACTTTTTGACATTGTGAACTTTTAAATAGTATCACCCTTTTTACATGTTTTTTAAATGATGTGTTTGAAGGGTGCTATAGGGAAAGGAGCTCAAAGGTCTGTCCTATCCTGTTATCTCTTTATAATTTGAATGATCTTTTACAAATGAATATGTGTTGGGAGGTTATGCAGATAGCCATATTCCTGAGAGAAAAGTCCATAACACATTACTCATCCACTAATTAATCTAGGGCACACTTCTTCACTAGGGGTATTTCATGGAAACTGGGCAACAGGAGTTCTTTGCCATTAAGTCCCATTGCACAAAGGTAGCTTTCGCTAAGGCATTTTAAAATTAACTGAGGCAAGTTTTAAGCAACATTTATGTTTAAAAAATATCTTGATGCCTTTGATAATAAAAAATAAGGCCCAAAAAAAGTTTATAAGAAAACAAAATTTAAGAAGATTTATAGACTATCTTAAAACTCATTTCTGATGGTAAGGTCATAAAGGCGAAAGAAAAAGTAAAGGGATCAAATTCCCTCTTATACAACAGCAGGCTAGTTCCAAATCTCTGATATAGAACCATATGGAAGGCTTCTACATTATGGTGCGTGTTTTTCTTTTTGGGGGGAGGCTTACCAGGGGATGGACACTTCCAATAAGTAAACTAACAAAACTAACATCAGAAAGGGAGGGCACCCCAGAGAAGCAAATGCTATCTCCTGTTGCCAGTAAAACGCCAAGAAATGGAAGGGGGTTACTTGTGTAGGGACTTGCGCCACTATTGAACACGTATGAAGGAAGGGGTCTAAAGTGATTTACTAATATGGAAACCAGGATGAGATCAACTGAAGGCGATGGGATGGTAGGTACCCAAATATCCAAGCTTGAAAGTGGTCTACAAGGTGTGACTGTAAACCGGCGTACAGCTTCCTGGAGGGTGGGAGTAGAGCCTGAGATAGCGCCCAAGACAACCGTGTGGATAGTCCACATAGGATTGCGACCACTAAGGCGCAGAGGGAAGATGGTATAGGGGAAATCAAGGATGAGGCGAAGATGTCCTTAGATAGGATGAATGTCTGTGCCTGATCCTTGTAAAAGAGACGCTGAACCTCATGCCAGATTGCTTTTTGAGGGAGGACACTCTTCCAGGCGGTGAAACAAAGTTCCATACTGGTCACACATGACACAAGATGATTGCAAAGCGTTAGAGCGCTCAATAGTAGAGTATTCCCATCTCAAGCAGCGCCACACCTGGGAACGAAAATGTGGCTGCAAAAGAGGGTGGTGGGTGTACTTCCATATGGCTTTCTAGGTATTGAGGGAGTAGTGGATGTCCAACATGTCCAGGTAGTCCACCCTGGCCATGACAGGGGTCCTCATGGGTATCACATTGTTCATTATGGCTTGGCCTTGTACTTCCTGGGTGAACCAAGGAGTAGGGCGCCCCCTCTAGGCGGTGTGCCCACTGATGTGAATTCTCCACTCAGGCTCTGCATGATATGAGAATTATTTTGAAGTGGGGCGACGTCCCATGTAGGCCAGCAGAAGAAGGGTGTGAGGCAAGGTACTTTAACAGAGAATGGGGGTTGGTAGGATTGCTGAGGCCTAGGGCATGGGAGAAGTTGGAGAGGGCCGTGCGGGTCCAGTGCTGGGCTGAGATCGTTGGGTTGGTAACTGCAGCGATCCAGGTGCCAAGCATTTTGGCGGCATAGACCTCAAAGTTGAGCAGGCCCATGCCACCACTATGGCGAGGGCCAAACATGACATCCAGGAGCACTGGCAGTGGGCGGCCTAACCAAAGCCACCCTTGCAGAAGGGCGTATAATGACTTAAAGATATAAGGGGAAAAAGCGATAGCGTGGGCCCAAAACCAAACTTTAGAAAGGATCATAGAGCTGGATAGCACTAACATGCCTGAAAGGGAGGTTTTGCGGGCTTTGAGGGAAGCAATAAATTTTGTAAAGTTGTCCAGGATATGATGCTTCATCACTGTTGAGGCATACCCTCCTGCCACCAGCCACACCCACAAATGGCGGAATGGACCAGCGGTGGGTCTTGGCACAAAGGAAAGCACAAGCGGGTTAGTTTGGGGTGGGTAGGGCAAGTAAGCCAGTGAGAAAGTTGCTGAAGCAGGTAGAAAACGGGGAGCTGGGGACCAGCGGGTTTGGTACCAACCAAGGAGAATGATTTCAGTTTTGGAGGCGTTAAGTGCAGCATTACTTACCATGGAGTAAACCTGGATAGTAGCTTCAAGCGCGCGTGAATTATGATTATTAGTCACCCTAACCACACAATCATCAGCAAATGCCAACATCTTGACTGATGCTTGCCTTGTACATGGACACTAGTAATATTGGCATTTATATTGCAAAGAAGCGGGTCAAGGCTGAAGTTATACAAGAGTGGGCTTAGAGGGTCCCCTTGGCGTAGGCCCCTTTGAGGGCGAACTACATCCGTGAAGAAGCCAGGGCCATGCACAGCCATTGTGGCAGATTCCGTGAGCAACATCACCCAATTAATGAAATGATAGGGGAGGTGGAACTTGTGGAGGCATGCTCTGAGGTAATCCCAATTGACTCTATTATAGGCCATCTGCTGGTCTAAAAAAAGTGCTCCAGAAGTCATGCTTTTCAGAAATTGGCTACAGTGTGTATGTTGTCCCAAATAGACCGTATGGGATGAAGCCAAATTGCTCAGGGGAAATGAGAGCAGAGGCAGCTATCCCTAGGAGGTCTGCCATGATTTTAGTAAAAAGTTTAATATCTGTGTTAGTAAGTGATATAAGCGCCAGTTGGCCAAGTCCAGCTTATCCCCTTTCTTGTACAACGTTATTGTGTAGGCCTCTTGTCCTCCAGGGAGGAGTCACGTCTCCATTAGGCACTGGTTCATTGAGGAGAGCAGCAAGAAGGAAAAATATCTGAAATATTTCTTATAGAACTCATAAGGAATCCCGTCTGGACCTGGGCATTTCCTGTATGGTGCACTGCAAACGGTTGACCAGAGTTTGTCCTAAGAAATTATATTCACAACTTTGTATAATGGGAAATGGTGCAGGTATGTGCACTTTTGAGAAAATTGTTCAACTTTGGCTGGCTGAACTGAATCAATGCAATATAATTTGGAGTAATAATTTTTAACTTCAATTGCCACTTCGGCCAGAGTATCTGCAACTAAGTGGTCTGGACACCGCACCTGTGTGCATGCCAAGCTCTGGCGTGATGCAAAGAATTTTCAAAAGAGTAAGCAGAGCATGTGTCACCCACCGTAATATGATTTGCCTTATACTGAACACAAACCCAATGATCATGTTGTCTTACCTGTACATTGAGGCAAGAGGACACTTTTGCCCACTTATAACCCCAAGCTGGACTGTAGTCTGCCGCTGGGACATTAGATTCCAGGTGGACCACTTCTGCCACTGTGCGCTTATGACTGCTGAGGCAGCCCAAGAGTGACGTGAGGAAATGTGGCATGCCTGGCGGATGGTGTTTGCTTTGAAGGTAGACCAGGTAGAAAGTGGGTCTGCACATAAGGGTGTGGCAAATTCTGGGCTGAGGTTTTGGTGTCCACCTCAGGAAAAACCTAGGTGACATGATCTCGGCTGAGCAGAGTTTGCACCATTTTGGCGCCTGTGCCGCTGTTCGTGACAAAGAGAAGGAAACCAATACCATCCAGTGGTCAGATAAATCGAGTTTTCTTATTGTTAAGTGGGAAATTTGGAACGAAATTTCAACGGTGCAAGAATAAGGTCAATGTGGGACATAGACCTCAGCTGGCCGTTGTGCACATGGGGATGAGACATTTTTGGAAAAGTGGTGCATGAGGCGGCAGAGTATCAGACAGCCCCAAAGTGGCCTTTAGAATGTGAAGTTCTTTGTGCCCTTGTGAGGGTGTGGGTGGCGAGGGCTAGCGGTCAGTGGCTGGGTTGGTCCAGCAGTTCATGTCGCCTACAACAAATGGGTCAGGGGGAAGTGGGAGGGAATTAATGGCTGAGAAGAATTCCCAACGAGCTGTGAACAAGTTGGGGTGTAAATGTTAATGACAGCGTGCACTTCATCATTCCACAAAAATGGATACAACAAGTACACAGCCAATGAGGTACAATGTTGACGAAATAAATTTAAAATTATGGGTCACTCAAATAAGCACCCCACAGTGCAGTGACCAAAAAGAAAGGGAAGGGAGGAGCATGGTTGCCTATGTGTCCTCTGCACCTCGTGGACAGTGGGTTTCCTGAATGGGCAGGATGTCCATGGGTAAAAAATTTTAAAAACTCAGTCTCCTAGCCTGGGACAGCAAGGTTTTGAGTCCAGCGATGTTCAACGTCCCTATAGTAAAGGCTCCCCCATTGCACCTTAGGTGTGAGGGGAAAGGCACCCATGCCCTTCAGCATTTTCTTTTTCAGCACTTCACTGTGTGGCAGCACAAGTATTATGTGCTATAGATAAGGTTCATTATGGGTAGCTTTAGCGGTGTGGTTGACGTTGGCTTTTGACTTCTGTTTATTTTCCCCCTTGAAATTTTTTTAGTGTGGTGTGCACCTGTGGTGCACCATCGCATGTTGACGAAATTTTGGAAGGGAGATGGGTGGGAAATTCAGTTTCAATTGAGGCTTGGTGGCATTGGGCGGGTGAATCTTTATCACCCATTGGGTCATCAGCTTGGGTGGCCCAAACTGATTGGTGGAAGGATTCATTAGCCGCTTCCACAGCGAATGACTTGATGTCCTCCTGGAGCTGGGTGGGCAGGATCACAGATGCGGCTGTGGCTGCCGCCTTGGCCACTGTTCTGCAGGCCTGCTTGGCCTTCTTATGCTCCTGCGGGGACACAGGCTTCACTTGAATGTAGCACCCAGGCGCGCCCCATGGGAAGGCGCGTTGCTTTCAATTGCCAATTCATAATGGGTGTCTGCACCGCACATTGCATCCTGGGATGATTTCAGTTTGAGTAATGCCCTCCCTGGTGGGGCAGGTATGTGCCTTGTGGCCAAAAGTGCAACAGAAGGTGCATATAGGAGGCGCGCTATCCACTGTGACCTGGAATGGGCGGGATTCTTGCCCATCAATTTCCACAAAAGCGGTGTGGGGGATATGGGTCAAATCTTCTGCTACCCCCTCAGATGGGGTGAGAATAGCAATCACTTTGCCCATGCACAGGTTTGACATGAGCATAAAGTGCTGCATCTCGAAAGATTAGATTTCCCCATATCCAGTGAGCCCAGCCTTCAGGTGGTGCTCCATCATGGTGCACTTAATTGTTGTAGGTAGGAATTTGAAAGTTATGAAAATTTGGCTGGATTTAGTCCAATGAGTGCACTTCATGTTGACTACCTGTTGACCATCTGGGAGGTCCACCACCAACACTTTTGCGGTATTTTCTGCCACTGTTTTGTTTTCAAACCCAAGTTCCAGCCAACTGTAAGGCATGGAGTATGGTGCGACATACACTGCGTTCAGGAATTTGCACATACATCTACATTAAAATTCTCCCAAAGAGTCATTTGTTGTATATTCAGGAAGACTCGCACCCCATGCTCCACTGACAACAGTGGCTGGGAGTGAGGCGTATTGATGAACTGGTTGCAGCATGCTTGCCAGGACAAAATTTTTGGGGAAACGCTAACTGCTGGTTCTTTACTATTAATTTTATCGAGGCTGCTGGTATTACCAGGGCGTTTATGAAACTTGTTTGGTGTGGTGCCCGCTCCTGTGCCCTTAACTTTGCTCGCCCAACTGCTATATGACATTGGGTGCACACTAATCTCCTTGATGATATTAACAAACTTACCTTGACTTGAATCAAATTTGTTGCAAAAGTGTTTGCAACAAGAGAAAGTTATTATAGTGTTTTATAGCCATAAAAATATGCAATAGTAAAAATAGTATAATCTGGAAATTTTGGCTCTTAAATATGGAAGTATGCATGAAAAATATAGTCTTAAAGATTTAAAATTTGCTAGTATTAAGTAGAGGACTTGAATGGGTAGATTCAGTTCTTAAAATTGAATCCCCGCTTGATAATCTTTGCTAAGCAGCTTAAAATCATAGCATCAAATTTTGACCATGTCTCTGAACTATTTGACTTTTTTGATATACCTAAAAGTCAGCTTTCTGACTTCAACTTGCTTAACATGTGAGGCTGATTCATTGCTCATTGGGCCTACTGCGCGCAATTAGGCACCAGAGAGCTTATTCTAAGATCATAAACATCTTTGTAGAGAAAAACCTTCTCTGATGCTACCTCTTGTAGCATTGATCGCTTTAATTAACTCTTTGCACCCATGGAGAAACTCTCATAAACACTCTTAGAAAAATCTATTGTATGATAGCATTCAGGACTCATTAGAAGACAATTTAAACTCTCCATTGGAAGTTTAATCTAAGTTATCCAATATAAAGAGTCTTCTTTCAAGCAGATCAGATCTCAGACTGGTTACTGTATTCTGTATATATGGCTAATCCCAGACTAGTTACTGGCAATTAAATCACTTAATCATCTATAAGTGCAAATAAAAGTAAATGAGATTCTGTTGAAAGGGTTCTTAATAAGACAAAGAGATAAGTATTTTATACCTCTAGGGTTAATCAAAATATAGAAGTGAATGATATAATGAAAAATAAATGAGAAGTTTGGTTTTAATATGGGAATTTTCACGAATCCTAGTCATACATCTTCTGTCTGTTGCCTTAGTGGCCTCGTCCATTTAGGCCATTTATTTGTAGCCACAAACTCCTTGCTGTGGTGGTTATCCCTGAACCAGGATGTTCAGGAGCCATTTCAATGGTTCTCACTTCTGGGTGTTGGACCATTGTCTCATCTAGTAATATTGGTTTCTCTTAAATTTGGTAAAACTCTGATTGACATCAGGGGTTGACTGATGGCACTCTTAAGATGTTCTTAAATCAATGGTTTTGAGTAGCAACCTAAATTATATGGTTGACACTTTGGTAATATTCACTTTTGATAATCAATCACTAACATTGGTGCAATTTGGTCTGCTCATTGTAGCATCATTGACTGAATGCATATCAATTTGGCCCCCCCAAAATTATATATGGGATTAATTTCATAGTAAATTTTGGAATATTCATTGTTTAAAATATTTACTCCCTAACTTACTAGAGCGAAAATTATTTTACATGATGTCATTTAAAAGTTGGTGAAAATTTTCGTTGTTCATTAAAATTTATTAAAGGGCCTCAATTACCCCCAGCCACGGGGGTTAATCTTCTGTACCTCAACAACTTGATGATTATTTTTGATCATTCCACTAGCCAAGGAAGGATTTTTTAAACCAGCTGCAGCCTTAGCCACAACACTAAATTTGGGCATTTTTTCTCATTTTAGTGGATAGTTTGTATGGATAAATCATCTGTATAGCCTCTAATTATTTCTTGTCTATCAACTGAGAGATGTATTAGAAGTTTCAAGAGTTTTCTCTATCCGATGGGAACTTACTCAGACTCTATTTTGTATTGATCTATAACCAGAATTAAGGCACACTATGTGGCCTCACCCTCCACTATTTGACAAAGGACCACTACTCATAAGGGGGCGTCAGCAAGGATATAGTCCTTGTGATAGTTGTAAGCTTTATTTTTGCAAGCTTTGAGGGTGATCATTGAGTCTATAAGTGAGAAGAAAATTTATAATGAAACTCTTAAAAAAACACAGGAAGAAGACATAAATCGGTGTCAGACACCCAGCTATTCTAAGTCTCTACATAACAATTCCAAGCTACTATGTATTTTAGGTGACGGCTGAAAATTTTTAATTCTATAAAGGCACCAAATTCATACTCAGGCTCATTATTTACCATGTTAGGATTTGGTTTATTTTACATTATCCCAAAGTAGGGGTTAGGAGGCGTTCAGGGAGGGTCTGGAAGACCTTAATAGTAGGAGGAAGGTCAAGCTGATAGGCTGCTATGCTAACCTTATGAATCACCTTGAGTGCTATACCATGAGTTGCGCACTAGCTTTTGACATGGCTGCTTTAGGTGGAAGTTCTTTGCAATGATCATGACAAAGTCACCACTTAGGCATTTAAGTTTTTTTGACTTTTTCTAATCTTCATATTGCTTGTAAATTCTCACAGAAACAACTAAGGGGTATTTCATTTATTAGACCTCATGAAGCTCTTGAACACTACATTTGCTGCCACTGCATGTGTACTTTGATGTGGAAAAAAAATTAAAATATGAATTATAGCCATAGTTAGAAAAAAGGGGATAGGCCTGTAGATATGTGCTTCAGGTTGTTATATGAGAAATGAACTAAGATTAAGGTTAGGTGCCTTATATAAAGTTAAAAGAATTTTAGAGTTATTGCTCTATAATTTGGTTCATCCTATCAGTATTACTGTCTGACTGAGGGTGGAACGTAGTTGAATAACATGGGCAAACTTGGAGCAAGAACAGTAATTTTCTCAAAATTGGACCATGTTTTGTGTTTCTATTGCATATAATCTTATTGGGGACCTTTTGCAGGATGAGTATATAGCCCACATAAAAATTAAACAGTAAGAAAGTAAGTTTTGTT
This sequence comes from Massospora cicadina, assembly GCA_022478985.1. NCBI lineage: Eukaryota > Fungi > Entomophthoromycota > Entomophthoromycetes > Entomophthorales > Entomophthoraceae > Massospora > Massospora cicadina. Next base: position 68,349 of record JAKSZP010015796.1, read on the forward strand.
GGTGTGTGAATGGATGAAATGAGCCATATTAGTGAAGCGGTCATAAAAAACCATGACAGCATCATACCCTAGTAAAGCTGATAGTTCACAATAGATAATTGACACAGAGGTCCAGCGATCTTTTACTTTTATAAGTGGTAAGAGGAGTCCCATGGCCTTATTAAAACTGGATTTAGTGCAATTTCAGGCAAAGCAGGACTTAGTGTATTTGGCCACATCAGAAGTTAGTCCTCTCAATCTACAATGATCTTCTTGTATGCTCTGCAGTTTTGTACTTTTCTAAGTGATTGGGTAACAAGGGTCATGATGTTCCGTAATTACTTCTCCCTTAAGGGCTGCCAAGGGTACTACCACTTTCCTTGATGAAAGATGACACCATATAAAACCAATATAATTTTGATCTTAAGAAGATCCAACGAGTGCAAGTTAGATTATCCTTAAAAATCTGGCTGATAGGGGTTGTGAGAGCCTTATTTTAAAGTAAATATCTCTTATTTTTATGACAAGGACAATGTAAGTATAGTTGGCATTTGGGTGTGAGAGCTCTCTATGACTTATTCAGTTCTTATCAGCAACTTGGTGTTGTGTTTCTTTACAGGGGATGGGTCTGGTGCAAAGCTATAGTTTAGAGAAAAAGCGTCAGAAAGAAGGTTTTGCTGTATTTCACAAAGTTATAAATAGATTCTGATATTGATAGAATATTATATACAATGAGATTTTCATAGGGTTAGCTTTTGGGAAGCATAATAGTGAGTAATGCTCTTTGATCTAACCTCTAGTTAAGTATATTGGGATTCATGCAAATGGTATCTATATTATTTATCATATTTAACTTCTTCCAGGAGTTCTTTATTATAGATGTAATCATTCAGTTGATCTAGGGCATCTTAATAATGAAGTAAGCTACATGTCAAAAACCTCAATCATTGACAGCTTTCATGAGAGATGCACCAGAAGCAAATTTTGAGGCTCATTCACAACAATAAAATGATGGCTTGGGTCTACATGCATTTTTACAGGAATGAACAAAAGTATTGACTAAATAGCATTAAAAGCAATATTGCATTTATCATTCCAAAACATGGTTTTGTTTTCAGAGGCAGTATAGGGGGACGCATCCACCTCAGACAACTGCGGTGTATACTTTTATGGAAGTTTCATATCTCAAAGAAGCCTTCCAACTATTATAGTGAGGTAGGCGTGGTAAGACACTAATAACAGCCTCCTTCTCTAGGACATTCATATGCCCCTTGGAGTATTATATCACTTAGAAAGGTAACTTCTAGCTTAGCATTTTCGTTTTTTAGCTTTATTAATATTTTCCCTTAAGAGACAATCCATGATTGCTAAGAGATGCTGGGCATGGGAGGCGCAGTCTGTTGAGAAGACCAGAATATCATTCATTTACGCTATGAAACATACCACCATTAGATCACTATTAACAGCGTCAATAAATGAAAGCAAGCTAGAGCATTCTTAAACTAAATGGCATGAAGCGCAACAAGCAGATGCCCTTACTGCCATTAAAGGATGTGAGACACTCCTGTCCTTCTTTGATGCGGATCTTGTTAAAGGCATTCAGGCAGTCAAATTTGCTGAAGGCTCACGCCTTTTTAACATTATGGGCGATCTGTAACCCATAGGCATTATGTGTGGATTGTGGACTTGATATTGTCAAGAGTTCCATAGTCTACTCAAGGTCTTAGCTTGCCACCTTACTTTTCAACAAAACAAAAGGGAGCATACTGAGAAAGTTTTCTTAAATATATGCACTTTAAAACAAACCTTGCATCCATATCTCCAAGGCTACTTTTTCCTTAAGACAAAGGGTTGATGGGTGAAGATTTCACTATATTAAGGATAACTTAAATTAAATTAAACTTTTTATGAGATGGCATTCTGGGACCTTATAGATATTAAAAAGAAACAAATAAAGACTTGATACTCTCTATTAATTACAGTGGTGTGAGGTAAGCAGTGTTCAGAAGTGTAAGCTGCATAGAAGAAGCCAAGACAACATTTTGATGTGAAAAGTCCAGGGATCTTTCAATTTAAATGATTATAATAGTGAAATTTTCAGAGAATCGACTATCACTTCCTTCTCTCCACCTGGTCTGCAGGCTTATTTTCATTTAATTTTTTTATTACTAGTGGTGCCCAAAATCAGAAGAGGGGCCCTCCATTCATCTTCATTTACAATGTGCTAAACAAAGGGATGAAAAAATAAAAATTTCTAGAATGGTTCCATGGCATTAGCCTAAGCATTGATTCTAGAAAGGGAAGAGGGTGCGGAGGGATTTTTCTGGCATCAGCTTCAGGTAGCGGGCCAAGGAAAACAGAAGGGGGTGTGGGAGCATCAGCAGGGTGCGGCAGAAAAATAAAGAGATGGGGGTTAGCATCATCAATGAGGCAGCGGTGTGCATCTCCTCAACAAATTGGGCTAGTTAAAATTCAGCTAAGGAGATAAGGTTGGGATTAAAAGTAAAGGATTTAATGTTTTGGCAGGTTTGGGGATGGTTATTATCATAGTGCAAAGATCTCTCTGCATCGATGCATGTGCGGCTAGCTACAGATACTAGTTTCTCAATTTCAAACTTTTCATCTTATGGGAATTTAAAGGGAAGTTAAGTATAAAATAATCTTTTAAAGTGGCTCATTCGCCATATAGAGGGCTTGGCAGAGGAGGAATATGTGGGGACAGTGGCTGCATTGAAAGCCTTTTGCTGAATATATCTATAAATTGAGAATTCATTTTAAGGATGGAAATGGCAGCGGGGAGTTAATAAGGGGGTTGGGTAAAGAGATCTACCCAATTGAAGTTAGGATTAATTCTGAAGGGGAAGTCTTGCATCCTTCCTTTTAAGAGCCTCAAAAGGATTTGAATGACTAGCGTGTGCCATTGACAGGAGTTGGTGGGGTGGCAACTGTTGATTATCAACACACAGTAGAGCATGAAAATTCCGCCAGCACTTGAGCAGCCACTAGATCGGGCTGGTTCTAGCAGTTAAAATTTGAGTGGGAAGACCGGTGGGAGAAGCACCTTCAACGGTTGAGGTTGGGGTAGAAAGGACCAATCCCAAGCAAAAAATTTAGTAGAATCAGAAGTGGAGCTTACGCCAGAGGAAGGAGTGGTGGATGCAGCATTGGCAGAAAGAGTTGTGCATTTGCATTTTAAATGGTTGAGAGCAAAGCACAAGGGTCAGATATTGCAGCCATCTCTATAGTTTATCCAAAAGTGTTGATCAGGGTCTGATTTTGATCACGGCACATAGAAGTATCATGAGGCGGGTGTCCTGACAGAATGGGCAGATCATACAAATTCACAAGGCCCAACGTGATTAATGACGCCATTTTGAACGATGAATTGCAGCACAGGTTCAGCGTCATAGAAGGCTTAGCCCTCTGTTAGCTCAGGCAAAGACTTTTGAGGGAGCGTTAGGAGGGCAAAATGGTAAACTAGATCACCAGTGTGGCCTCATCTGGCAAGAAAGTCCTAATGGTCAGGATATGAGAATTTTTATAAATTAAAGGCAGCTGTTCTGCTGCCATAGAATTTATTTGCAAGAGAAGCCAGGATTAAAGTGCTCCTTGAAGGGTAAGAAATGTATAATTCTGAAGGGTTTGTAAACCATTGTGGCCATCTTAATAATGGCCGCGCTTACTTAAGGAAGAGGTTCCAATACTCAATCCAAAGGATAAATGCAGGTTGCTCCAAGGATCCATCAGGGGGCTTCAAAGCACCGCCAAGGAACATGCAAGGCGTTGTCTCAGTCCCAAAGTGTGACGTAGCAACCTGAGTGTTCACAGGGCTAGTTAAGCCAGCCCAGGGGCGTTTTATGGGTGGATGATAAGTGCCAAAAGGCGGCGCACCGCAGATCCACTAGGGGGGCACCAGGCATTAATAAAGTCGACATAGGCTGGGTTTGCACTGGTAAAATTGGGTGAAAATTTTAACTAAATTTCTAGTTTGATCAAATTAATGATCAAAGTGAAAGTAGCTGAGTTTTCATCTACTTAAATCTCAAAATGACCGGATAAAATATGACTTACCTACTAAGAAACGTTTAATGAACATACCTTTATCACCACAAAAGGAACCAAGTGTGCGAAATTTAATTTGATGGAAATATATGGAAAGTGTCTACTGTTACTGAACGACCTGAGGAAATAGGTAGTCAAGATCCACTACAATCTACAAGCTTGTAAAGTTTTGCTATGCCCCTGTGTCTATCAGCACTATGGCTTATAACTCTTAATGTAAGAAGTAAATGTAACCAAGAGCAAAAAGTGTCCAGAAGAAGATTTAATGGTAACAAAAAAGAGAAAAGCAAGATAAGAAGGCCATGCTACTTCGTTATGGGGTCATATGGAGTTTTAATCTTTAGTGAGATGTATGGGTCCAACCTAGGCTTTGATTTGGTCACAGCCTTTGAAATAGGATGGGTATCTTGCACCTTTGACAGAGGCGAGAGGCAGTATTGCTTCACTCACAGTGTTGTTTAAAAGGATGACTAAGCTAGCCTTTGGGCCCATTAATGAAAAAGTTATACTATGGCATTCTCCAAGCATAGTGTCTCATTCTTTGATAGAAGAGTTAACCTGCTGAACATGAGGTAAGATCATAAACCGTTGCATTAGATTGACGGCATCCAAATCTGCTACTATGGAAGAGCTCATAGTAAAAGAGGTGTTAAAGCTAAAAAGATGTGAATGATCTGGGGTATTTTGAGGGACTTGCAACCTCCTTACTTCTAAAATCAAAAACATGGGGTATTCTGAGGAGTCAACGCTGCATGGTCATCAGAATAAGCCCCATCTGATTCAAAAGCTAAATACCTTACCTCCTTCTGGAATAAGGCTGGATTAGTATTTTGTCCAGAAAAGAGGATATTGATATTCAGTAAAAAGGGTATTGAAAGTGGACAACTCTTGAATTGGGTGCTGGTCAAAAATCACAATTTAAGGGTTTCTAATGGGTTGGCACACTCTATTCTGAGGACAAGGAATTATATACCATGTTGGTTATCTAGATAAGGGTATCTCCTAAATAAAAGATAAGAGGGATGAACAATTGACTTAAAGAAACTTGAAAAATTATCCTAGATTGAAATGGAGGAGCCAATGGTATCTAAGTACTTCTGTAGCAGGAGAATTTATAGATCCTTAAATGAGTCAAGCTGAGAAGCTTGATCATAAAGAATTTTAAGTTATTTTTAAGTGAAGCCTGCCCTTAAGACAAGGAGATAAAAAAAGTTATAATACTTTTTTGAGGAGGAAGACATTATTAAGGCTGAACAAAGGCCTCTAACTTAATTATAGTCCAGAAAACCTGGTATGGTTGCCGCTGTTTGGAGAAGCCATCAGAGAGCCTTTTCTTGTAAGGATAACAAGAGGCGGAGGTGAGGAATTTGATCTGGTGTTTCTTCTACACTCTTCCCTAAGGATTTACTCATAGATATCAAGGCGCAAAAAACTTCATGCATAAGGGGTAGTTTTGAGATTAACCAGGTAGATGAAGATAAGCGACAGAAAATGGGCGCCAGTCAAATTTCTGAGGGACAGGAGCCATCTCATGTTTTCAATGATCAACAGGACATTGATGGTACCCATTTAAAGCAAGTTTACCAACAAGGTTAAAAAGATGAAATAAATACATGTTAGGCCAACAACATCTGTTTAGATTATTCAAGACAACAGTTAAAAAATTAGCATCTGGTATATTTTTCAAGTATAATGTCATGAAAATGGGCTACAGGAGGCTTTTACCAGTAAGTCTCATGTTACAAAGATGGAAAATGATAAGGCATTTGATATAAAAAGAGGAACCTCTGAAGTGATTCTTAAAATGTTTTATTAGAGCTTGTCACATATAAACATGAATAATGAGATCCAAAAGAGGATGTAATAAGCCACTAAAATTTTATTTGATTTTAAAATTTTCTGAAACCTAATGATTTGATGGTGAGTTCATAGAGGTGGCAAATTGTAAAATAGACAATTTTTTTCTACATCAGCAAGTGAGCTACATATAATGGTGTAGAACCATCTGGTAGGTTCTAACACACTGGTGTCCTTTTATTGTCACAAAGATATGATAATAGCATAGTGTAAAAATATGAAAAATATCTTTTTAGTATGAAAGTATAATTGATAAGTAAGAGCAAACATTTTAAATTACAAAATATCAAGGTAAGGATTTGGTTAGGTAATCTGGGTCCAAAATTTAAAACAAGCTTGAAAATCTTTGCTTATCAACTGAATCTCATAGCATCAAATATTTGATCTTGTCTCCAAACTTCTTATTTGGGTTTTTTATTTTAGCTAGATTTTGCAATTTTTTACCAGAAATTTTTTGTAGGTATATCACAGTTGGAAAGCACCAACCATTTCTATTTTTTTTAAGTTTACAAGAGGTTTCAAATAGTTCTTGCCCCTTCTTTGGGTAGTTGCCTGACCTCATTTTGAGATGCTCCATACCCATAACGTTAGCATGAGCTGTGACAGGAGTGGGTTTGGGACTTATGAACCATCTTATACCTATGGGGTGGAGGGTACTATCCTGTGGTGGATTTAACCTTTTTACTTACACTTCCAGCGATTTTTTTATAATACAACAATGACTTCTCAACTATTAGTATTTTTGGAAATTCAATTACTACTTTTTAATTATGCATATTTTGATTACTTCCACAAAAGAGCAAAAAAATTAAATAAACTATTACACAAAGAAAAACATTACAATGATCTTCTCATGAGTGCATTTCCTAAATAGAAACCAAGATTAGTTACTAGCAGCTTTACTCTAAACTGAACTCAGACTGGATACAGATAATCATACATAAACAAATAACTAAATATTAATAACAGTTAAGTTTTCCTGAAATTGACTTTTAATTAAGTAAATTTGAGCTTTATTTATATAAAAATTTCTTCAAATGATGAGAAAAAAGAAACGTTTTTTAATCAATCCACCATAAGCTCTGAGTCAGTCATTTCCTTAATTAAGTTCCCTTTGCAAAGTTCATTTTCTCAGACCCCTAATGTAGATTTTGTCTAAAAGTGGATCTCTCCTGACCAGGAAGATACTAGCCTTTTTTATCTCAACTTTCCTTTTTATAGTATACTCCAGATTTCAAATGAATTTAATTCCTCATTTTAATATTAAATCAAATTTTGCTTGGTATCTCTAACTTAGTTTTCCCAATTGTGTTCCATTTCTTTTTGGATCCCCTTTCTGTATGCATTAAAACCCATGTAAAAGCCTCAATTAATGGATCCCTTCTTATAGGGTTAGTGGTTAACAAAACTCATTCTCAATATGTTTTGAATTTCTATTTAACTTATTTTTTTCCAATTTGCTTGGCAAATTTGGGTTTGTATTAAACTTAAAATTTTATATCTCAGCTGGTACCTCATCATTCATTATAGAGTTCAAAGATTTATCAACTGGCCTATCTGTGGCTATATTCTTAACAGCTCTATCTCAAGGAGAGCAAAGAAATTATAAATTAGTTTGAATGCTTTCTATTGAAGACGTTGTTGGCTTTATCATCCTAAATAAGATACTTAGCTCCTAGTGATGGAAAGAAATTTGCTGTCCCAGTCAAAATTCTGCAGCCTCTGTGGTTGACTCCCTTTGTCATTATAGATTCAAACCTTTACTATACTTAACAGATTTTTCTTTTAACTAATCTCAGCTTGACTCTTAAGAATGATTGTCTTAAGTTTTATAGCAACTCCTAATTGGACTTTAAACAACTTATGAGCCAAAGATTGCTGATAGTTAACAGAGGTAGGTTCTTGCATTTGAGTGTTGAATAATGCAGCTGATAGTAGAGTTAGTATGACCTAATTCTTATTAATAAACGCCTTAAATGGAAACATGCTAAATCTGATGGCAGCTAAGTCTATAGGCAAGCAAAGTGAAGGGCATTATCAGTCCAGTCTTGACTTGTATCTTGTCTATATCTAATCAGTATCCTCCTGAGGTCTATTAAAAGTTCCTACCCTTACATATAAAGGAGTGGTGTAAGGGGTTGATGATTTGTTTTTTACTCCTACCAGGGATCAGTCTTTAGACTACAATATAAGTAAAATAATAACCATTACAAGATAACCAAAATATGGGGAATTGCTTCTTGTGATATCTATTTCTTTTTTTACTGATCAGGGAGATACTCATATATAGATCTTTAACACTGCAGCCTTAACCTTTTTTAAATATTCTATTGACATGATCAAAAAAACTATCCTTTTGAAACCATGGGGTTCAGGTTACGGTTATTTGAAAAATTACCATCCATTCAGAGTGTGTTAATGACAAAAAATTATCCCAGGATTCCAGAGGCACATCTGACTTTGTACTCTTAAGAGGGGCGCTAAAAGGGTTATATGTGGAAGACTATCAAGGCTTGCAAAGGTTTATAAACATGACTAATGGCTGCAATGGGGCAATTGCGGGTCTTGAGGGGTAACCCCTATATCTGGGAGAGAAGAAGGATGACAACTACTCTAATTAATTGGTTGTAAGGTTCTGGGTGAAATCAAATTAACTAAGAGGAAGAACACCTGATGTATTGATCGCATTAGAATTAGTTGCATGTTAGTGGCAATTTGTAGTTGCAGGCGTGCATAACATGAGTGACATATCAGCTAAAGTTACAAGTAACAAAATACTGACTAGCTCTTCTATAACGCAGAGTGCCGTTGGATTAGTGGATTGAAACTCAACCTATGAACATTGGTAGAAATTTATGGTTAACAACATTCTTTGACAGATAGCACCTGTAAGGTACTGGTAGGTTGTGGAGGGCGGATTCCACAGAAAATTATAGGGGAAGAGTTAAGTTTATTGAAAGTAATATTTAGAGATAAAGTAATCTCGCAACAAATTCTAATGAATTCTGTTGCCTTTATAGAAGGGGAAGGAATGATTTGATAGAGCTCAAAGACAGTACATGGCGTGAGTCTCTGTGTATCTCTTTATTAACTAGTCCAGTAGGAGTTTAATAAATTTGGGGTGATTCAGTTACAGATCAGAATCAAGTTAAAATTTGATAGCTCATATTATTGTAAAATTTTATAGGGATTGATTATTATTGGCCAATAACCCTTAAAACATATTACTTGCACAGGTTTGTATTTTGTGCAATTAATCCATGTTGTATTATTGTTGATATAATTGGTTGATAATAGTATGATGACTATTATCCGTAGTTGAATGGAATTCTTAGATCTTGGCCCAATGATCAACCAGTATTTCCGTTTGAAATACTTGTGATGTTTCAAAATAGGGATTATTCCCATGTACTGTCTTACTCAATCTTCTCTGAGATTCCTGTTGATGGTTTCTCCAGTTTGACACACAGTTGACGGCAATCCCTGATTTGTTTTTGCTTCTTCTCTGGATCCCCGCTCAGATCCTTACTCTTTTCCTTAAGAGTCTCCCTATTATTGCACATAGGAATAATATCCCTTAGAAAGAATAGAACAAATGTAAGCTGACAGATTTTAATAAACTAGTACACCTACTATAAACTGTATAAATTGTTTTTAATATAAGTTAATTCTAGGAAATTATAGTGGGGATTTGGCCGTTTAACCCTTGGTTGACACCTCTTCAATGAAATGGCAGCTGTTGCCATTTAATCACCCATCCTAGTCTCAGCAGCAATGGTCTTCCCCATCCTGGATAGGATTCCATCATTGGACATCCTTGAGATCTAAAACGGAAAGAGTTAGAAAATGAGTCCATAACATTTTTTCTCCCAATCCAAGTGAACCAACCATATTTGGCAAGCGACCAACTTAGGTGATGGGTTTTGTTACCCATTAAGGCAGGTCACAAAACAACTGATCAATTTGACTGTTGCAGGCGGCATCACTTGCTTTGCAACTTATTACTTACATTCCCAATCAGTTGGTGATGAAACCCAACCAATACCAAATGGTACACCTGATAGTTAATCACTACCAGATGCCCCTATTTTGTCAGCAACTCTGCCCAAATGAGATCTTAAGCTTTCATCTGGATCAAAACTCAACAGATCCTACCAGGCGAATATTTTAAAATCCCCCAAACATAGCTACCCTGAAATCAGGGTCAACCAATTTCCAATTCACCTCGCATTAGGGAATTATTCTTAGAGACTCCTGGTAATTTAGCAGGCTGGGAATATGGGCAAAAAGCCCAACACATCCCCCCTCTTGCCTAGATTTCCAGAGAGAAAAGGACCAGGGCATGAGAACACCACTTCAGATACTCAGTCAAATACTTCCTTTGCTTAAGCGAAGTATGATCACAAATACTCAATGCTGCTCAGGACGACCTTTGGTATGTGGCTCTCTTCCTATTCCTCCTCACTACCACCTACTCAAAGTGTGGTCCCCCCAATCTACTGTTGTGTCAGGCTGATCAATTTACTCATGACAATATTATTCCTGAGATCCAGTTTTCCCCCTTCAGTGCATATGACCCACTGTCATATCTAATACTATTGGTCTGGCATCATCGATTTCCTGATTTTCTCCTCGTCCTAGACAGGAGACTCTTTCCATCAATGTTTATTTGTAGCCCAATTAGAATGTTTATTTATGTTCGCCCTTGTTTTTTCTTCTCAAAATTTCATGGCTCATATCATTCTTTATTCTTCTCTGGATAGCTTATCCCATTAATTTTGAGATTAATTTCTCAGAAATTGGAGCTTAATTGATTGTAGAGTGAATAATGTTGACTATCATATAAGTTCAACATCCCCCTCTCGTCCAACTCATATGTCAAAATTCTGAGTCACAGTACCAACAGCTACTCAATAGTTTGTCTGATCAAGATCTTCAGCTCTTCCAGCAGATGAGTTAGGCTGCGTGACGGAACCTCTTCTATGGTCCTTCCAAGACTCATACGCCTAATCTGGCACCAATGGCTAGTCCTTCTGTGTAACTACTGGAAACAATACAACCCTTTGGAAACCAGAATAGCAATTGTTTCAAATGGCTCGCAGCAAATCTTACCTCTGTTTTTGATTCCAGAGTTAGATTTTGAAACTCTCCTGGATTCTGCTCCTTTAGCAGATGTGCCAAACATTATTGTGGATGCTCTTGAAATAATGCCCTTTGCTCATGATTGTTTCTTTTTGGCCAGGTCAGACTTGCTTACTGAGTTCCTCTTCCAACTTGAGCAATACTACAAACCAGCTGTCTTGGCCACCAAACTTACCATTGGCAACAGCAATCATTATGAACTTTCCTTTGCAGAATTGAGGGCCCAAGTCATTGAGGCTTTATCCATAGCGCTAAATCCTTCAGATCTTGAGAACATCCTAGATCAGGATATCGCCGCTAATTTTCTTCGCTTTTCTGGCCAAGTTCTTTGAAGTTAGGCCACAAAGCTTCCTGCCTCTCCCAGGTTCCATTGCTCCTTCTGCTTCAGCTTTCAAAAAAGCTCGTAGTAGTCACTAGAAGGATAACATTCACTCCTTGCATGACTATCTCGTTTCAACGCTTCCAATCAGTATCTTCTACTGATGGCTTTAATAGGGGGCATGATTTGACAAACCCCATCTAGCATTCCTTGTTATCTGCCAGCCCATATGACAGGTGTTCTTGATAAAGACCATTAGCAAGCACTCAAGACTAATCTTCTGGCTCTAATACCATATCAGGATTAATCTGGGTTATTTGCCAACTGCCTCTTTCTGTACTGTTGCTTCCCGCCCCGCTCCAGGGTTTTGCAATTGGCTTCTTCCAACATCTCAATTCCCCTTCCCTAGTCACTTTCTCATAGGGATCTGTGTCCGCTCAACAAACTTGGTTTTGTGTAGGTTTAGCTCTTGCTAGCATCTTATCTCACATAGATTTTGAAGGGTTGTTCATTCTTACTACAATCCATCTTCCCTTCCCCAAGAGGCGACATAGGCAAAATCACCCCCAAATTGAGGATAATCAAAAATAAAAAATATATAAAAGTATACTGGTTTTTTCTATGCCTGTTTATAATCGTTGTTGTTTTTTCCCAATATCTTTATCCATTTTTTTTATTTTTCTTATTTTTTTCCATGGGACTTGACCTTGTTTTGGTACAGCGGTCCATTTTATTTTTTATTTTCCACCAAACTGTATCCCAGGTATTCTTAGACCTTCCAGTTTTCTATGGTTCAGAGGTCCTTTTTCGGGCTTAACCATCTAGATTGGTTCAGAGGTCCTTTTTTCAGTCTTGACCAAATCATTAAAGCATAACCAACTTTATGATTCAGCGGTCCTTTGTAAACTCTTTTTTGTTGTTTTTTTCTTCAATCCATCGTTTCAAATACTTAACATGGTCATGATTTAATACTCTTCCATCCAAGAGGTTCTTGATGGAATAGGCATCCATAGCCATCTTAGCAATAATCTCAAATGGATATAACTACAATGCATCCATATTGTTTCTTATCTCAAAACCATGCATATTGAAATAGGTAACTCTTTTGCCTTTTTGGTATTCTGATAAGGCCAGTCAGTTCTTATCGTCAGTCAATTTTGCTAATATCCTTTTCTTCAATGTAGTATAGAATGCTTATGATTGCATTTTGATTAGGATATTCGTCAATCTATTCAAGTACTGTTTGGCAAAAATCCTAGATGTTGGTTCCGCCACCAAATATAAAATTGGCAGCAACGCGCCTTCCTCCCATATAGCAATTTAAATGGCATTTTCCCCATTGCCGTATGATGACTAATATTGTAGGCGAATGTCACCAAACTCAGGTACTTTCCCCACGTGGAAGTTCTTCCTGCAACCAGCTTTTTTTTTAGTACTAGATGGTCCCTTGCAACCAGCTTCCTGTCATGAAAACGGCAGAAGAAGTTTAGACCAGCCTGCCAGTTGGGATACATAAGAACCCAAAAATCAAGCCAAAATGGCAGAGGTACTGACGCACATAAATGTTGTATGGAGCCATGAATTGGGAAATGATAAAACGTTGGTATAGTGCAATTGTGAATAACAACCTGAGAAAGAACCAAATGGAGGTCAACCCAGACAATGGGGGTCTTTCTGCAGGGGGTGGTACCACAGGTATAGTTTCTACAAGGTCACCAGTGGGTGGGTTCAATCCAACTGAGGAGACAAGGGGGTGGATCCTTGCTTGTAAATGGTGGATGTAAGGTCACAAGATCCCAGTAAATTGATGGAGGATATTTGCAAAAATGGGATTAAATTGCCAGAAGTATCTGGATCGCTGAATCCAATTGATGATGGTGAGGGCCATAATAACCATCAGTAATGATAAAGCCCATCTGGTATAGGGACTGACAGACCACTAAAGTAAAGCCATCAGGAGTGTGGCTAGAAGGATATCAATAAAGTCAAAAATGATAGTTTTTAGCTGCAATTTTTATTTAAAGTAAAGTGAAGAAAATTGACCAACATTTTTCTCAGTGCGATGCAGCTGCTTAAATAGTGGTCAATTGATGTGGGAACAAGAAGTGATTGGGTCCCTCAAGTTTGATCCAGCTGGAGATTTATTTGGGGATGGGGCAGATAATCTCAATGGGAACTGACATCCAAGAATTTGGCAGCAGGCCAAGTCACTGTCAGTTTGACCTTGAATGCCCAAACTGAGGCTCAACTGCATTTCTGAAAGTTGGCACGACGGCGTCTGGCCTGACAAGCAGCGGGAATCCACCAGGACCACCCCACGTAGGGGTGGTCCCAATTGGTTGGTAACAGGTTCAGGATTCTCAACCTGCCCGTGCCCAGTCGCTGGGCCATTTGTTTGGTCAAAAGTGTTGCATCAGCCACAACTCCTGATTTTCCAGAAGGGAGCTTTGAACTATTGTCAATGGTCTAATGCTACTACCTGCACATCAGGGATCATCCCCAATAATTTTGACAGGGGTTAATTTTGACAATTACACTGCTGGCCAAATCAAAACCGTCAACGATTCTGGCCAAAAAATTAATCTTTTTTCCCTTTTTGACTATGTGGATTCTTATCATGGGACTTGTTTCCAATTATTTTCGGACCAATCAGCTTCAGTTTGACAACCTTGGTGTATATTTCCCTGATCTTATGGACAAGTTCAGCTGAGGTGAGTGTGGGCACCAGGGGAGGGATCTGAAGAGGGATAGATGTTACCCAGCGCTTGTCTACCATGTGGGCGAGGTCACCCTGGGTAATGAGAAGTAGAGCCACCCTCTTCAGAACCTTTTTACTCAGAAACAAGAAGAGAGCCCAATTGACATATAGGCACGTTCCATGGACTTTCACTTCCTCAATGTTGCGGCTAGTGTTCCATTCACTCATTCAACCAGTATGTTTTTCTTCAGCCAGTAGAAACAGACATAACTCCTCAGATCCCCATTATCTCATATAGTTTCAGGATCATATGAGATGTGAAGTTTGTCTCATTATTGCTAAGAAGGACCTACAGGCATTTATGTTGGTATACTAATTGATCCAGGATGAACCTCGCGGTGATGGTAGCGTCTACTTTTTTAGGGTCTTCATCTCGACCTATCTTGTTAGATGGTCAATAGCAACTATTATGTGATCGACTCCACCTGTGCTCATCATCAGTGGTCTCATCATGTCGATGGACACCATATGTCAGGCAAATCCAGGGCGGAACAGTCAGTATCCAGTTGTATTCTTATGTGGCTTGTGCAGCTGGCACTCCAAACAACAAGCTAGATAGTCAGCGACATCATAGTTGATTGACTCCCAGTAGTAGTACTGGTGAACATGGTCAGTCATTTTTCTCAGGTCTCCATTTCTGACAACCTTATGAGCGGCTTAAACAATAGCTGCTCTTTCTGACAGTTTTGGTAATAGTAACTGCTTCCCGTTATTTTCTTAAACACTTGTCCATCCATGGTCTTGGTGTTTTCCATCGCTTTTTGAAGTACACCTTGGATTTCTCAGGGCTTTTTCCTGATTTCTCCATCGACCATTCTCTGGAATAACTCATTACCTGCTAGTATACCATCTGGACCATTGGTAACTGCAATAAGCCATCCATATTCTGGTGAGAAGCCCCCACTCGGTGGACAATCTCATAATTGCAAACCTGTAGCTTTAGTGCCCATTGGGCCAGTCTTCCTTCTGGATCTCTCAAATTGTGGAGCCAATGCAATGAGGAGTGGTCCATCACCACTTTGAAGTGCGTTCCATGGATGTACATCTAAAACTGCTTACAGGTTTAAATGACTACAAGGTATTCCCACTCAGTTATGGTGTAGTTCCTATCAGCCGCTGAGAGTGTCCAGCTCACATACGTTACTGGATGTTCATCCCCAAGTTCATCTACTTGACTTAATACAGCGCCAATTGCCATCAACAAAGCATCAGTTTTAATAATAAATTCTAAATTAAAATCTGGATATTCCAAAATTGGAGAATCTAATAGATATTGGCGTAACTCATCAGAGGGATTCCTGCGCTTCTTCATTCCATATAAATTCTTTTTTCAGATCCTTCAACAGATGGAATAAGGGTTTGGCAATTCTGGCAGAATCCTAAATAAATCTTCTAATAGATTGATACTCTCAGCAACTCATGCTGGAAATCTCATCTCATCATAGGCTGATAATTATGGGCCATAAAAATCAAAAAAAACTTTTATATCTTTTTTGTATTTTTCTTTTGCAAAGGACTTGCAACCTACAAAAATGTTCAGAGGTCCTTCTTTTCCCCTTAATTCAAAGTGGGTCCTAGGTATACTCTGAACTACCAGTTATCATGGTTCAAAATCTAATCCTTTTAAGATTTAACCATCCATTTGGTTCAGTGGTCCTCTACTGGGACTTAACAAAATCTCAGGACATAACCATTTAATGGTTCAGAGATCCGCTTGGAACATTGCAACTATATTCTCTTAGGTCCAATACTTCCGATTTTTTAGTATTGACCTTTCTCACTATAAAACCAGCAGCGCTTTCTCTTTACATATAGGCTACACTTGCCAATTATGGCAGTACTCTTGAATATATTAGGCATTTATTTCTTACTAGTTATTCGTCCAACTGATCCTAAATTCATCTCATATTTCAGCAACTGATGCTTGAATCTTCATATCACATTAGCCAACTGTTCTGTTCAATTGTTCAGATCGTTTTCTCCTAAAACGATTTTTGACCTTTGTGCCATCCTTAATTACACAGGTCGTTCTGGCCTCGTTAGCTTCAACCAATTTCTCCTGAATTGACTAACTCGTCTTTTGAAACTTCTGTTCATTGTTTGAGTGTCATTGAGTCAAATGATTCTCTCATTATCTTGGATCAATCATTTCCTTTTTTGACTTCATATATTCATTGGTATAGTAATCCAATTCTCCTTATTGACTGCTTCATATTTCAACAAATGCCTCATCTAAACACTCACTCCTCAGTACTATTTAAAGCGGACACAATTTCAATCTGAGTTGAACCTATTTTTCCTCAAGACTATTTCCAGTGGACCCAGTTTCAACCCAAGTTGTCCCTGTTGATCCTTGGGACTATTCAAGCGGACCCAATTTTAACCCAAGTTGGCCCTGCTGTTACTCTTCATCTCGGGTATATGTCAGGTGAAACCAGTTTTCTTGCAGCACTAGATAGTTCCATATCTAGGCTGCAAGTTCTTTTCCCTTATAATAAGCATTTTCCATTTGCTTCACTTAGAGCTCCACTTCTGAGCTGGGTGAACGCCAATAAGCATGATCCACTTCACATTCTGTTTTCATTTATGTACTTTCCATAGTAACATATTGCCAGAATCAGAAACATCTTCATAGGACATCATGTTCTGAGTTCTTCTACTCAACTACACCCCTGTATTGTGCACCACTTTGAAAAAGTATTATGATTTATTATTATCAGCCAATAACCCCTATAAACTTATTACTTGCACAGGTTCAGATTTTGTAAAATTAGTCCACGTTGTATTGTTGAAGATATAGTTGTTTGATAATAGTATGATGACTATTATCCATAGTTGAATGGAATTCTTAGATCTTGGCCCAACGCTCGGCCAGTATTTCTGCTCAAAATACTTGTGATGTCTTGAAATAGGGATTTGTTTACTCATACCGTTTAAAGTGATCTTCTCTGAGATTCCCATTGACAGTTTCTCCAGTTGAACACACAGTCAGCAGCAATCCCTGATTTGTTTCCACTTCTTCTCCGGAAATTCGCTCAGACCCTTACTCTTTTCCTTAAGAGTCTCCCAATTATTGCACACAGCAATAATATCCCTGGAAAAGAATAGTTCAAATGAAAGCTGATAGAGTTTACTAAACTAATATACCTACTATATAAAGTAAAAACTGTTTTATATTAGTGATTTTTAGGGAAATTATAGTGAGGGTTTAGTTGTCTAACCCTCAATTGATACATTTTTGATGAAATGGCAGTCATTGCCATTGATTCACCCATCCTCATCTCAGCAGCAATGGTATTCCTCATCTGGCTAGGATTCAGTTTTTGGGCATCTGAGACCTAAAATGGAAAGAGTCAGAAAACGTGTCCCTGACATTTTCCTCTCAATCCAAGAGAACCAACCATATTTGGCAAGCGACCTGCTTTGGTAATGGGACTTGTTAAACACTAAGACATGTCACAAACCAACTGATTGATTTGCTAGTTGCAGTCAGCATCACTCGCCTCACAACTTACTACTTACATTTTCAATCAGTCAGTGATGAAACCTGACAGATCCCAATCAGTACACCTGATATTTAACCAACTATCAAATGCCCCTATTTCATTTGCAACTCCGCCTGATAAGATCTTATGCATTTATCCAGATTGATCTCCGATAGATCTGACCAGGCAAATATCCTAAAATATCTGAACATTATTACCCCAAAATCAGGGTCAACCAATTTCCAATTCACCTCGCATCAGAGAATTAGCCCTTAGTAATTCCTGGTAATCTAGCAATCTGGGAATATGGGCAAAAATCTCAACAATTATAAAATAGAGAATATTCCAAGTATTAGTGTTTATTATGCACAGACTTTTTCAGGCTGGTAAGTCATTGCAACCAATTTCATGTAGACCTGTTCTAACTAAGAGATTGATTTAGCATCATCAGGAACAGATAGATATGATCCAGAGTTTTGATCTGCAAAATGCTAGGCTTAATATTTATGTCTAAATAAATTAACAGACTCATCAGAACTTGTATAAGTTTATTTTGGGTAGGTTTTTAAGGTTTCTGGCATTCTTGCAGTTCCCTGGATATTTTTTTGATAAGCCCCTAGGGGTTTTACAAAGGCTATTAGACTTGACCCCCTCACTGAAAACCCCTTTTATCAAATCTTTGATTGGGCAGAAGAAGAAAAGTAGGGCGAGGGAAGGTTTTTAAAAATTCAGGACCAGGGAAATGACTCATCACGATTTTATCATATGAGCAAAGTTACAGAACTGAGTCAGGGGAGCTACAAGTGACCTAGGATTCTTTTTAAACCTGAAGGGGTTTTGAAGCACTGGCAGAAAGAATGATCTCAGGACTTAGATATCCTTTCTCTTAAAAACAGGAAATATACCCTTCAGGAGCATTTTATAATTCGTAGTTCTTGTGATTTTCTTATAGTTTAATTGCAAGAATGACCACTATACTCTTTGGAGGATGATGTGCATCTGGATTGATCCAATGAAATTCTCAGTAATGATTTTGTAGTGAGCAGCTTGTGGCGCTCACCATGCTGTTCTTATGGTAGGTGCAGCCTTTCCAGTCAACAAGATACTCTAATGAGCATCATGTCTTCTGGGAAGCCAAAAAGACTTCTAATTCATCCACTTGGGGATTTCTCAACCATGACAGGTTTTGGTGCTCTATACATGTGGCATAATAAGGGAGATAACTGTAATATATAATCTATATTGCGCTTTTTTGTGATGGGAGGAGAGCTCGATCTAAAAGCATTTTTCAAATCCTTCAGTTCTTCATATGAGCCATAGCATCTAAACGCAAACTTTCTAGTAGGGACTTTTATGTTCAAGTGATGGGTGCCTAACATGACAATTGATCTCCTTAAGTTCAAGGCTTGGGTGACATATTTGATCCACCAAAACCTGTTATCCTTCCACTTATCAAGTCAGTTGTCTCTAAAAAGGACCATCTGTTTTTCTTAAGTGATTCAACAAATCCCTAATGACAAATCTACGTAGGAAAGAAAAATCCAAGCTGGAGAGAGGAAAAGTATACTAAGTTAGCTCAATAGGGGAAGTAGTGGGTTAATGGGGAATGTAGGGCTTTCATTTTTTATGTCTCAATGCTGTGTGCTAGGAAGTCCAACTTATAATACTTTGGCAATCTAAGTGTTGGACTTTTGCCCACATTTCCGGCTATCTTGATTTACTATGGGTCACTATGGGATTATACCCTATAGAGAATGAATTGGATATCAGCTAACCCAGATTTTGGGTTAGCATTGTTTGGGGGATTTTAGATAAGAAGCCTTGTTTGGATCTATCAGGGATCAATCCAGATGAATTCTTAAGATTTTTTTTGGAAGTTTTGCTGATAAAATGGGGCATCTGATAGTTGATTGATGATTAACTATCAGGTGTACCAATTGAAATTAGTCAGGTTTCACCATCAACCAATTGGTAATCCAAGGGATCAATATGTAAGGTGAGTGATGCCACCTGCAACTAGCGAACTGATTTATTGGTCCATGACCTGTTTTAATGTGTAACAAGTCCCATTGCCTAAGATGGTCGAACCAAAAATATGATTGGGTCGCTGGGATTGAGTAGAAAATGTTAGGGACACGTTTTTTTTGACTCTTTCCATTTTAGGTCTCAACGATGTCCAATAATGGAATCCTAACCAGGATGGAGAAGACCATTGATGATGAGTTATAGAAGGGTAAATCAATGACAACGGCTGCTGTTTCATCGCTGGGGCGCCAACTGAGGTTTATGCACCGATTCCCAACTATAAATTCTCCTGAAAATTCACTAAATAAAAAATATTGATTAAAACAATTAAGTATTACTATTATATACTTTAGCAGAATTCATTATTAATTCTAGTCATCTTCTAGAGAAATTATTGCTTTGTGCTTTAATTGGAGATTCTTTAGGATAAAGCGTAAGGGTTGAGGATCCAAAGAAGAGAAGCTGAGCTGATATGGGAATTGCTGATGACTTTGTGTCACTAGAGAGAGGCCGTAAATGAGTATCTGAGCATGGACCAAGTTAGTTGGTATATGGGAATAAATCCCTATGGAGGAGATCTAGAGTATTTTGAGGAGGAATATCAGTCAAGCGTTGGACCTTACACTAGTGATATATTCAACTACAGATTATAGTCTATATACTATAATCAATCATATATAATCAGACAACACTCTCTTTCCACTCAGCGTAACTTTCTGAGCAATTTACACAGTTAATTAAAAAGTAAATCCTAATCACCCGCCTTAGTTTTGCTCTGATATCATCAGATTCTCCACTGGCTGTCCTAGTGTGGGGCAGTGGCAAAAATCCATCTGCCATTTTCCATCCGACAGGAAAATGCACTCAGACTGGCTTGTCCAGTCACACCAAGCCCCTGGAATGATTTGTTCTTCCCAATAATCTTGACGCCTACCTCACTTGAACAAAAGCTTTAACCCACTGCCCACTGTTCAACCCCCAGAGCAACATGCGTTTCAACCTTTGGGTCAACTATGGGAAACTTTTTCCCTACCATGACCAAGCCATTATCAAAATGGCTCAGGCGGTGATGTGTCCCACTGATTTTAATGACTTCTGCCCCTATAAGGGGTATTTTGACCTTGGCTTCATATTTGAAGCTGATGCCACCACAGCAGCAACTGTGCCCCAGGGTTACCAGGGTACCCCTCTCCCCACAACTCAGACCTGGATCCCAGTGGATACCACTTTGGTGGACCTTTCGGCGGTCTGCCCACCCACCTTCCCCCGAAGAGTTCCACCATGAGCTGATGGAAGGTTTGGAAGCTTATGGATCCAACCCTATCCTGCAATTTGTGGTCCCAAATGGGGCCACACGCCTAACTGGGCCTCGGGTGAATGCCACAATCAGCCCCAATTCAGATAAAATTGCCCTATCAATCTCTCCCCACGCCTTTATCTCTTCCATCCCTGACCATCCGTTCTGGGCCCACGTCAAGGGCAGATGGATGATATGTCCGATAGGTTTCAAGTTGGACCACTCAAAACGCAAATGCACATTTCTAGCCGCTTCTGATGGCGTTATTTTCTCAACCTCTGGCATCCAGTCTGCCGCCCATCCTGCGCCACCTTTGGTATGGGGCGCAATCCTACCTCCCCACCCCCAAAGCCTGTTGCTGCAGCTGCACCTGCAGCCACCAATCAGCCTCCTCCTCACCCCAGTTCCATGAATGGTCCATTCAATCAAACAAAAGATTGGACCCCAGTTTGATATCATGCATCCCCCAACGAACCAATCAAACCACAGGAATATGGTGACACCTTAATTTAAGTCAACCAAAATCCTTGGGACTTATTGGCCAAAATTAATGAGTCTGGGAATAAAATTGAGAACCGAAATATATAAATTAAGCAGTTTGTATATATTGATGATAGCAAGGAATTACCCCCTCACTTATACGTCCCTCAGAAAAACGCCAAAACGTTTCACAGCAACCACCAGCTGGAGGTCAAAGTAATGACCAAACCAGATTGTCATCCTTTCCCCAAAGATGCTGCCAAATCAATGGCAATGTTTGCAGTAGAAATCTCTCCTCCAAATATTCTCTCTGAAACCAATAAGATATAAAAGAATTGCTGGTCAAAGCCCACAAAGAAGCCAACGACGCCATCCAACATGTGGCAGAGGTAGCACAGAATCTTAAATCAAAGATTACCTACACCAATATTACCACGTTCAAAAAACTATCTGATGCACACATGAAAGCGGAAACAACTTTATCAAACTACAACAGAACCCTTAAATATAGAGGATGCCTTACTACCACACCAATTTTCAGAATTATAACTTCACATCCCACTGATGCCCCAACGCCCTTGATCTCTGCCATAGCCTGTGCCATGCTTTGGGATGAAGATGTTATCAAGGATGAGCCCCATGACCCCCTCCCCTTCCACCATGGAGGGATAAGCGGTTTCTGCTGTTCACCAGGTTGGTTGAGTTCGCATTATGTGTGTGTGTCATCTGCTAATTTTGGGTGGTTTGATAGTTTTATTTGGTGAGGATTTTATTTTAGGTATTAAGTTTCAATAATGTCCATCCCCTGGTCGGCTTACCTCAGTTAAATAAATATACTATCAGACAACGTGAGGTTTCACACATCAAACCTGTGTAGTTATCAATTTTAGAAGTTAAAATTCATGAACTAAAAGCAAAGCCACTCAGATTTTTAACAATTGGTGCTCACTACATGAGGTTGGAGCTGATTAGGATACTAGGACAAGATGTCATACAAGGACAAGTTAAGAAAACTCTGGATGGAGTTGGCAACTGTCAATAAGAATGGCTTAGATTCTGCAGAACATCAAGAAATTGCTAATTTGGAGTAAAGAGTATCCAAGATTGAGGAAAGGCTCAAAAATGTTGCTAGTTTTGGCAATGAGTTACTAGGAAGATTTACTTCATTGAAAAAAGGAAGGAGACTTAGCTCTAGAAGTACTATTCTTAAAATGGAACGTGAAGTGGATTGCAATCAAATGCGTTCACCCAGCTCAGATGTGGAGCAACTAGTGAGGAAAATCGAATTATTGAAGAATTGGACATGTGAATGTGACTTCTATATGGCAAACGATGCCAAAGAAGATACTTATGATTTTGAAAAATGACTTACAGTCTAGATATGGAACTGTCTAGTTCTGCAAGAAAACCTGTTCCACCTGTTATCAACTTAAAATGAAGATTTTCAGCAGGGCCGACTTAAAGTGAAATTGGGTCCACTTGAAATAGTCCCAAGGAGCGAGGTGTTAGATGAGACACAAGATGAGACATTGGATGGAATTGATACAGAAAGCAATAAATTCAGGGTATTGGATTACAATATAATGAAGAGTATGAGGTCAAAAAGGAAGCAATTGGTCAAAGGTAGTTGAGGGAATCGTTTGACCTAACATTATTTAATCAATGAGGCAGAAAATGCTGGAGACGAAGATCATCAATTCTGGTGGGCTAGTTAGGGTAAGCTGGGGCCTCCATGTGGTGCAACTGGGAAAGCCTGTGGAAACATGAGTAAGTAGCTAACACCAGAACTCAGAGAGGCACGTCGGTCAAGTCCTGTAGTGTCCTGAAAGAAGTGCAGGATGGTAGTGATGACTGTGCCAACCTTTTCTTGTGGGTGTCTACCACTCCCCAAGGGGATAATACAGGCAGGAAGGGGTACGAGTCAGGCAGGGCGCCTGTTAAACAGCCTTCCCACGAGCTGGGGTTGCGTGGATGCAGACCCCAGGACAAGGGAGGGGCAATCCTGGTTGGCTTCACTTTGGTGCACCTGCCTATGATAAATGCTGCAGTTTTCTGAGTTGGTCTGAAGCTTGACTAGCTGCCAGTTTGGTCAGTATGAGCCAGCTGGTAGCAAAATGGATCATGCAAGAAAATTAAGGCTGACCTGAAAAACCTCCAAGGCTTCCTGGACAAAAAGGGGCCGGAGAGCATAACTACGCTAAAAAAGCAGGTGACAAAGGGAGGGCTTCAGCTTCTCCCCCTCAGGGGCCTTAAACCTGGGGGCATCAGGTCTTGTCCCCCACAAGGGGGGTGAGAGGAATATCGTCTGTTCTGGCTGGTGCAGACGAGCTGCCCAGTACTTAGACAGGGCGGGCATATGTCAGTTTAGGGGTAGCATGAGCTACTCCCAATCACAGTCAGGCCCACATTTTTAAGTGGTGTTTAGATTCGCGCAGCCCTAGTGTGGTGGGGGCAGTACCCCAGGCCTTCATCCCACAATAGTTGCCCACACTAGGAGACCTTGGGGCTTTTAAAACTCAAAATTATCAATTCAAAAATAAAATGGATGAAGTTAAAGTTACTATATCAATCCACGTGATTAAGGGATCATTTCCAGAGCCATCAGTGGATTTATTTCAAATGTTTTGCATGGCAACAGATGCCAAAAATTGTTTTTAGGAGAAAAACGATATAAGCAATTTAATGGAACTGCCAATTAATTAGGAACTCACAATTGTGGGAGATATGAAGTCTAAAGTATTATTTGCTTAAATATATAATGAAATTAGGACCTTTTGGATGAATGAAAAATTTGGGATTAAAGGCCTAATGAATGGAAACATCTATGAGTATTGCTAAAATCGGCAAGTGTTGCCTATATGTGAGGAAACAGCGCTGCTGGTCATATAGTGAAGTTGGTCAATATTAAAAAAACAAAAGTATCAGATATAAAAGAAAATAATTGCATTGTTTTATAGGACCACTGAACCATTAAAATGGCCATGTCCTATGAATTTGGTCAATTCCTGAAAAGGACCACTGAACCAATTTAGATGGTTAAATCTTAAAAGAATAAGGTTTTTGAACCATGAAAACTGGTAGGTCAGATTAACCCTAGATTCAGTTTTTGATGAATGGGAATATAAAGACCTATGAACTTAATTTAGGTTAGGAGTCCCATTGCAAAAGAAAAATACAAAAAACATATAAAATATAAAATATTGAATATATTGGTCCTTGATTTTTGGACCTACAATGAGATAATATTGCCAGCATGGGTTGCTGAATCAATCTATTGGGCAATAGAGAACAACTCAATGATCTGATGGACAGACAGCAGGATGAGGTGCTAAAATTATTTGACAAGTATTGGGAAGTATTCACTCAGGACAACCATGATTTAAGATAAGCAAGAAACGTAATCCACAAGGTCAATGCTAGGGAAAATTTGTTGATAATAATGAGGTTGATCAATGGTCTAAGGCAGCTGAAGCAGTAGTGGGGGAATTTCAGTAAATTAGTGAAGCATGGGCTTCTAGTTCTGTCATAGAGTCCCTAGGAAAACCCTATCCTTATTGTGAAGAAGAAGGACAGCTCTAATTGGGTGCTGATTGATTATCAGAAGGTAAACAAGTTTATGAATAAGGATTTGTACCCACTACTAAGAATTGATAATGCGCTAGATTGATTGGGAGAAGCAAAGTATTTCTCCACAATGGATCTAATATTAGGATTGGGCAAATCATTTTGCCAATAGAAGACCAAGTGAAATGTGCGATTATCACCCTGCAGGGGCTTAATCAGCTGACGAGGATGCACCAGGTACATGAAATGCACCTGTGATGTTCTAGAGAGTCATGGACGCCATAATAATTGACCCAAAGTTGTCATGCGTCCTGGTGTACTTGGATGAAATAAATGTGTTCAGTAGGACATTTACCGACCATTTGCACCACTTGGAGGAAGTTTTCAAGCGACTATCCATAGCCAACCTGAAGATCAAGCTGAGGAAGTGTCACTTCTTCAAGAAAGAGGTAGAATAACTGGGATTTATTATCAACTCTAGTAGACTGCAGCTGCAAGCCCAGAAAATCGAAGCCATAGAGTGAATGCTGTATCAAGGAGTGTCCTAGATATCCAAGTGTTACTTGGAATGGTTGGGTAATAGATGAGATTTATTTGGTATTTTGCAATAATTGCCAAGCCCCTCTTCCATTTACTGAAGGATCCAAAAAAGGATTTGTTTGTAGTGAAGAGGCCCAGTGTTGAATAGTTAACTTGACCTAATCATCAGATATTCATTAAAGACATAATAATGTTAACATACTTAATTTATATGTCCATATCAGATATTAGTAATTATCTATAATTAATATCATACACTTATGCAAAGCTTGGGATCCAAAGCCTAGCGATTTCACTTAATAATAATAAACTATGATGACATGGGCTTAAGGGTTCATGACCAGTATTGACATCTGAGCACCCAAATTATTCAGAGGAAGAATAATTACAACGAAAAATTTAACTACTGGCACACACAATTTGAAGGCCAACGAGCTGAGAATAAAAATTCAAGCTCTATTGATCATCTTTATTTGCAGATCAATAATCTTTATAAAAATGTTACCTCTAATAATGAGTCAAACAATATTCTTCATAGATAAGTAAACCATTGAAGAAGGCAACTAAGGAAAAGGACCATCTGATCTACATCTTGCAGCTACAAACTACTAGCTTTGAGGAAATTGAGAAACTAAAGTTAAAAATCTAAATAATGTCAATTGGGAAAGTGAAATCAACAAATAAGTCCAAGCTTTGGATGATGGGCGTTGCCAGTGTGCCATGAACCACTCAACTGAAAAATCTCCAAATATTATGAGGATGAAACTTCATATGTAGCTATGAAATGGATGATGGGACATGTTGATAAATTCCTAGCAATATGGTTACTTTGGCCAACCCAACACCTCAATCCATGGTGCAGTGCCTCAGCGCCCTAGTACTCCTGGCTCAAGCCAACAAAGAAGTAATCGTGATAACCAAGGATGGGAAAACGATTATTACAAACCAGAGAACCTGCCTGCTTTTGACAAGAATGGAAGCATAACCACATTTGTCCAATGCTTTGAAATGGCCATGTATGGGGCCAGTGACCATAACAAAGTGGCCACTATGAGCAACTGCTTGAATATATTGAGCATTGAGCTGATTATGCCCCACATTGACAAAAGCATAACCTATGCTGAAGTCAAAGAGGCTGTGCTTCGTGAATTTGCAGGCCCATAACTAATGCCAACTAGAAAATTTTAGTCTATAAGATTTTCTTTAAGAAAGAAGAATCAATTGATGAATATGCAGATGGCTTCTTTCAGAAAGCTCAATTTCTCCTAGGCTCAAAGGCTATGGTTGCTTTTGATGCTAAATTTGCACTACAACATGCATTACAACCTTTTCAAAATTTGTTGAACGCTTTATCGCCTGCTTTTGTGCAAAACCTTGCAACATCTGAATTGGTTAATTATTTGCACAAATGTTCACAAAATTATCTCCCTCCTGATACTGGATACAGATCAGGATCTGATGCCTCTTTTGTAAAACCCTTCAAAACCAATCAGAAGATTGACAGTGATCCAACTGTGAAAAATGAGTAAAAATCAAATACAAGGGCCCCACGCCCAATAAATGAGATTACTTGCTATAACTGCAATTGTATAGTACATTTTGCTTCCTAATGCCATCAGCATAATGTCAATGTAGTTATTCCCAATAACGCAAAAAAGAGGGGAATGAACAAGCACAATAGATGTGAGACACTATTGTGCCAGAAACACCAGTCCCACCTGATTGGCAAGAATACACATGCCACAGGGCCTCATTTAACTATAATACGAATTCCCTTTTAATATCACGTGAAGATCTATTAACGTACATGTGATAAATCGCTCTCAGAGTAATTTTGTCATACCTGAAGCCTCAGAAGTAGTTGTTGGATCATATGTGCAACAAATATTTTGAGAATACTTCAGCCGGAGGGCAGAGCAATTCAGCAGATACCACAAGCTTGAAAGGGGTGAATATAACTATGTCAAATGACACTCATCAATGATTATCCCAGTATTGAAAAACTCTGAAGCATACTTGTAACTCCCAGGATTCTTACCTTATTCGCTCAGTAAACTCTATTGATTATTACAAATCTGAGTGCACTTATGTGGACATTATGGCCAACAAGATCAAAATTGAAGCTATTGTTGACAGTAGAGCACCTGTAAACATTGTTTACAAAGTTAATAAAGAAATTTTAATTGCTCCAGACATTGACTACCATTAGGAATATGGGACTGAAGGCCTCAACAGTACTAAGAATGAAGGAGATTACAGCGCCTTGCCACTGCAATTTGGAGCTTTAGTAGTAGCTGCACCCGCAATAGTGCTTTTAAATGCTAATTACGATGTATTATTTGGAACCATTTTTTAAGGACCTATGTGATCTGATGCAATTTTAAAGAAAAACATCTCGACAATATTGAGCCAATTACTTCTGATTTATTACCCTTGTGATAATATGAAGCCCACTATCCATTACAGAACTTTTATCAACATATGCTGATGGGATAATAACAGCAAGATATATTCATTGGGGAAATGTAGCTGCCCCATGCCAACTGCCATAAATGAATATTGAAGAATACCTCTACAGGTGAATAATGATGCAACAATAGCTACAGGCCATCAACTGGTTATGAGAACTGGGAACACTGGTTATTTCAGAAGGGCTATACAGGGAGGTTGTCTTCCTTTGGAATTGTCCTCAAATGGAACCTAGTGTTGCGCCTCAAATTTTTAAATCAAGGCACGGCGAAATTAATGTCCTATTAGCAAATTTGACCAGCCAAAGTATTGAAGTCAGGATATATCAAGTAGTTACATTCAAGCATCTGTTTGCGAGGGTTGAGTTAAAATCAGCTGCAAAATTTGGCGACTCTTTCAAGTTTGGTTTGCCAACTGAAATCCTTGGGACACATACTGTATTTTCTCATTAATCGTTTACTAAATTATCAAAACAACTGAAGGACAAAGCATTAGAGATATTTTAAGGATACTCCAAAACTTTTTCCAATGATGACCAAGATTTAGGTTGTGCAAAAATAGTAAGCATTTTGTTGACACCGGGGACCATGAGCCTATTAGTATGATGCCAATCTGGCACCCCAGGGCTAGCGACAAAAAAGTTGGAGAAGAGCTAGGCAAATTGCTGAAAAATGGAATGTTTGTTCCCTCTAAAAACCCGTGGTCCAACCCAGTTTTAATCATAAAGAAAAAGATGGCAGCAATTGAGTTGTAACTGATTATTGATGACTCAATGCCATCTCAAAAAAGGAATCTTATCTGTTGCTCATAATTGATGATGCTCTGGACCATCTGGGAAGGACAAAATAATTTACTGTAATGGACCTTATCTCAGGATATTGATAAGTTGAACTTCCTCAAGCGGAGCAGAAAAGTGTGCAATGATTGCTGCTCAAGGGCTGTTTATTAATGCATATGCCATATGGGCCGTTCAATGCTCCAGCAACCTTTCAGCACGCAATGGACACAATTTTGGGGACCTTAAAATATCTTGCATAATGGTGTACCCAGATGATATCAATGTCTTTTTGCAAACATTTTACAAACATCTGGAGCACTTTGACAAGTGTTTGAACGGCTGTTGAAGGTCAATATGAAGATAAAACCAGAAAATGGCAATTCTTTAAATAACAATTGGTTTACCTTGGGTTTGTCATTGATTTTAAAGGCTTACAGCCTCAACTTAAAAAGGTGAAGGTGATTAAAAATGCAACCTCCGATGAATATGAATGATGTTCAAGTATTTTTAGGCATGGTAGGATTTTATCAAAGATTTGTATAAGAGTTTGTGAGGATTGCTGAGCCTCTATTCCTTTTACTGCAAGGAGGAGTTCGTTTTTGATGGGCAGATGAGTCCAACAAGCCTTTGAGGCTTTGAAAACCAAAATGAGCATGGCGACTGTCTTCCAATATCCATATTTCAGCAGGCCTTTTATCATACAAACTGACGCCACATTGATTGAAATTGGGGGTTTGCTATCTCAGATTGGGGATGATGGTAAGGAGCATCCAGTCAATTATTGTAGCAGGACTCTGGATAAGCATAAGCGTAAATTATACTCTTACTGAATAACTGTCTTTGGCTGTCATCTACGCTTTTAAATAATTATGGGTTTATATTCATGGCACCAAGTTTCAAGTAGTGACGGATCACAGCTCATTTTGATGGCTTACAATCTCAAGGAACCTGAGGAATAATTACCCACTGGGCCCTGAACTACAAGAGTATAATTATGAGATTATTCATAGAGCTGTAACGGCCCATCAAAATGCAGATGGACCATTGTAACTTCCTATTGTAGCTGTCCTAAGCAGTTTGGCCATTGAGCTTCTTGAAAAATGATCACTCAAAAGTATGGGGACGAGACACCTGAAGTACAAAAGGCGATTGAAAAAGTTTAACTTACACTAAATATCAGAGTGGAGTTTTATACCAACTCAAACCCGAGGGCAGTGTCAAATTTTCCCAAAACCCTCTGACCAAATGGAGATTATAACACGAGCAAACAAGGCTGTCAGGCATGGATGATTGGCCAAAATTCTAGAATTAATTCAATCAAGTTACAATTGGGATTCCATGCAACTCAATATCCAAGATGTACTCAAAAAATGTCATTCATGCCAAATTGCAAGGCCTGTGAAGTCAGATGTAAAATATTTTTTGATCAAGCCTGATTGGTCCTGGAATACCATGTCAATTGATATAGTTGTGTCCTTTGCCTGTGAGTAGCTTAGGCAACAAGTACATAATTATTGCTATCAACCATCTGATGAAATAGGTGTAATAAAAAAGTAATTCAAGACTTCAGGGCTCTAACTACTGCCAAAGTCATTATGGATAATCATTTATAATATTGATGCCCAGAAGATCTTGACGGATAATGGCACAAATTTTAATGCCCATATGGTACAATGGTTAAATAAGTTGATGTCTATCAAAGGAGTGTTTTCAACACCATACCATCCTGAGACTAATGGTATGGTAGAACGAGTAATTAGCACTCTAGTCAGTATAGTGCACAAAAAAGCAGCCTCATCGCTTTTGCAATGGGCTATTTCCATTAGTGCAACTGTATTTTTGTATAATATAGGACACCACAGAAGCACATGCCACTCTCCATTTTGGCTTCTGTATGGTAGACAGCCCGCTCTTCCTCCATTATTATATTCAGTATTCAGTTCAACTGAAGCAATTAGCTTAAATAATTATGTTCTGCAACTAGGGAAGACCCTAATCAAGTTGAAATCTGAAGCTTATCAAAACATGATTAGTTGAGAAACTAGTCAGAAGAGCTATGATGATGACAAATGAGCTACGTGCCTAAATTCAAGGAAGGAGACTTAGTAGTATATTGTGACACTCATAGCGCAGGCCACACTCACAAGCTGGCCTCAATTGGAAAGGTCCACATACTATAAGAGAGAAATCATCTAAAGATGTATATAGCATTAAGGATCAAGGCTCTTGGGTTGTGAATCAAGTATATGCTAAGTTTCTTCATCTGTAATTTGATCATAAAAAATAAAAAAAGAAAAAAAGAAAAGATATATATAATAAGTATAATATGAATAAAAATAATGAAAAATAAAAAAGACAATAAAAAATTAGAAACATAAAAAGCTAATTTCAGAGATTTGATGCCTCATCATCACTGGAACTAGGTAACTCTTCTTCAGGAGGGGAGGAGATTGAAATTAAACTGGGGAAGCCTGTAGTGGAATTAGATAGATGCAAATCTCATTTAAGTCTCAACTATCAGACCCTGTTGGAGATGCGCTAAACCCAATTTGGCCTGACACCAGGCATGCTGGCCTGGTTAGCTTAGGAAAGGCCATCAAATTAGAGGGAAAGACCATTAGAAGGACTTTGGAATAGGCAAAAAAGGTTAACTTGGGAGTAAATGCTGCAGAAAGGAAGATATAGTCATCAAGAAGGCTTTCAAGGAAGGGGTAAACTGGGGGAGAAACATTTTTACGCAAAACATCTGTGAATGAACCTTGTCTAAAACCCTGCACATGCCAGCCATGGTTTTGGTGGATAGCAAGGAAGGAGGGAAGCAAACGCACGCTCCCAGAATAGCCATCTGTGGGACATACTTTTTGGGAAGCCTTTTTGCCAGGCTTTTGCAAAGGGCTCAGTATAGCACTAGGATGCAATAATCTTTTGAGATCTAAGTCTTGAGGCCCAATGGGACGTGTAAATCAGTATGTACCAAAGTGGGTTTGCACCAAAGCCTAGAAACCTATTTAGAAAAAATAAGAGCCTAATTGGCCTCAAAAATATTGTATGCAACAACCTTAGGCCAATTATCAATTGTGGAAGACAAGTAGGCATTTACAAGTTCTGACATCAAATTGAGATAAAGCTCAATGAAGCCACACTGCCCACATGTCTTAAGTAAGCAAGATTGGTGGAAGATAAGACATGAGAAAGGGAAAACAAGAAGTCAGGAAGGAGATTACCATCCAAAGAAAATTGATGCTGGAAAAGGGTTTCTTGAGGCTAACTGGTTTCAGAAGCCCAGAGAGTTAAGAAGAGAGTCAAAAGAGGATCACGCTTGACCCATTGGGATGTTTGATGAACAGTACTTGAAGCCAAGGGGGCCTGCTCAAGTTCAACAATGATTGGCGAAGTTGCAATGGGATTTGAAGCTAAACGCTTGCGAACCAAGGAAGCATAGCTGGTCATACCAGCTTGAGAAATCGTGGGAAACACGCCCAAGATGATCATAGCGCGCCGCATGGACTTGCTCAGTCTTAAGAAGTCTTGTCTGTCTAAGGCAGAAAGGCTATAAATATAATATTCATACTTTGAGGATTGTGAAAAGTTAGACATTGTGACCCAGAAAGAAGGGTCCTTGCCGCTTTTACCCAGTCAAGGTTTGGGAAGTGTTGAGTAGTTGACTGGACCTAATTATTGGATATCAATAGGGACATAATAATGTTAACATGTTTTAATTTATTATGGATCATATCAGATATTAGTGATTGTGGATCAGAAATATCCTATAGTTATGCAAAGCTTAGGATCAGCAGCCTATTAATTCTATTTAATATTACCAACTATGTTGACATGAGCCTGAAGGCTTTTTTGGTTAAGTCAGACTTAATGATGATAGTCAACTTGATGACTCAGGCATGTGGGCTTTGTTGGTTTATATTAAAATTAGTTTTTTAATATTAATTGGGTTTTTGATAAAGTTTATTACTGATTAGTGGTACAAATTGCCTTGGTATGTGCTGCCAATTTGCTTTGGAGGAGCATCAGTTTAGCTATTGGAATATGCATCAGAAATACTGTTTTAAGATACTTACAAAATTTAACACTGACCCTGTGGCCATGCAAGATGCTCCTGAGTTGAAAAGATTGTAGACCCTCGGATGAACTACTACATTTTTCTCTGTGCAAGTTCCATTGAAAATTAGTCGTCATTGGTAAGAAGTGAATAAACATTTACCTATAAATTAATTTTAATTTGATACTAATAAAGTACAATCAACTATTATCACAAGCTCATATTTTAATCTATAATCTTTTTTGTATTTCTTACATTGCATTGTATTAAGTCGAGAATTTACTTGGGATCAGAAGGATAAGGGCAGCGTGCCTTTGTCAAGTAATGACTGAAGACTATAGCTTTTAAGTGTTATTAGCAAGGAGTTATATCTTAACTATTGTCACCATCTGGTCTATTGTCACCATACAATAGATGCATGAAACTCCATCTTATCACAGAATAAGAACTAGCCATCAGAATTTGCCAAAAACTTCACACCCAGAGTTCAATTTGATGAATTATGGCAGTATAGAATAAATTCTTCTATTTTAAATTATCTAAATCACAATCAAGAGCTTATAATACAGATTAATGCTTTGTTAATGGCGATTGGCACCATGCTGAGTCAAGTGGATGAACTTTGGGACAAACATCCAGTAGCATATGAGAGTCAAACACTCTAAGACGCTGAGAAAAATTACACCATGACCGAGCATTAATGCCTTTTGGTCATTTATGCCTGTATACAGTTTTGGGTGTATTTATGGAATGCAGTTCAAAGTGGTGACGGACCACTCCTTGTTGCCTTGGCTACACAACTTAAAGGAACCAGAAGGACAACTGATCTAATGGGCACTAAAGCTACAGGCTTAGAAAATGAGATAGTCCAGCGAGCTGGAGCTTCTCATCAGAATGTGGATGGCTTATTGTGGTTACCAATGGTCAGGTGGTATACCAGCAGGAGGATGAGCTATTCCAGAGAATGGTTGGCGGAGAAATAAGGAAATAGCCCCAAGAAATCCAAGGTGTGCTTTGAAAAGCAATGGAAAACACCAAGACCATAGCTGGAAAAGGTTTCAAGATGATCAGTGGGAAATGATTACTAACTCCAAAGATTTTAGAATAAGCAGCTATCGTTCAAGCCACACTTAAGGTTGTCAGGCAATGAGGCCTGAGGAAGGTGACCAATCATATTCACCAGTATACTACTGGTAGTCCATCAACTACTATGTAGCATACTATCTGGCTTGTTGTGTGGAGTTCTAGTTGCACAGGCCACACAAGAACATGTCTGGATACTGACTGGTCTGCCCTGGGTTTGCTCGCCATATGGCTTCCATTGATGTGATGGGACCCCTGATGATGAGCGCAGGGGGAGTTAAGTACATCATCTTTACAATCAAACTTCTTATGAGATGGGTCAAGATGAAGGCCCTGGCAAATGTAGATGCTACCAGCACTGAAAATTTTATATTGGATCAAGTAGTATACCAACATGGATGCCCGCAGTTCTGCTGAGTAATAAAGTAACAATTTTACATCTCATGTGATCCTATGATTTATTAAAATAATGAGAATCAGAGGATTCATGTCTGTACCTTACCAGCAGGAGATAAACAGACTGGTATAGTGGGTCAATGGAATGCTGGACGCAACGCTGAGGAAACTGGTTGCAGGGAAACTACATGAGGAACATACCTCAGTTTGGTGATGTTCACCTACAACATAAGTCATCATACAGTGACAGGAAAAACACCGTTTGAGTTGCTATATGGAAGGAAGGCTGCGTTACCACAGATTTAATATTTGGTGTTGGAACTAACATTGGGGATGAGTGCTGAGCAATACCTGAACTGATTGTCATATCCTGAGCAAAATTTAATTGCAAGTTTTTTATGACCTTAAAGAAAAGGATTCAAGCAAAAATGATGGATAATAAAGAACTTACTAGCCTTATCAGAATACCAAAAAGGCAAAAGAGTTACCTATTGCAATATGCAAGGTTTTTGGAGAAGAAACAATCTGCATGCATTGTTGTTGGGTTAATTTGTGATTATTGCCAAGATGGCGATGGACGCCTATTCATCATGAATCTCTTGGATGGAAGTATAATAATTTGGGTTATGCTAAGTATTTAAAAGTAATGGATTAGTAAAAAAATAAAAGATTGATAAAATTATAGAGGAAAAAATTAAAATGTACATAAAAAAGTTGTATTTTATAGAATTCTTATTGGTTATCCTTGACTTGGGGATGATTCCGCCTATGTCACCTCTTGAGTAGGGAGGATTGATTGTAGTATGATATACAAAATGTCAAAACCTATGTGAGATCGGATACTAGCAGGGGTTAGATCTACTTAAAACCAAGTTTGCTGAGCAGAGGCGGATCCCTGAGAGAATGCAACTAGGGGAAGAGAGATGGAAATGTCAGTATTTGCCAAACGCAATATCCTGGATTGGATAAGGAAGCAACAAAACAAGAAAAGGCAGCCGGCAAATAACCCTAAATAAGTTTGATATGGCACTGGAGCCAGAAGATTGGTCTTGAGTGCTTGCCATTGTTATTCTTCAAGAACATTAGACGTATGGTCCAGCATCAGCAAAGGGATACTATGAAGGGGTTGTCAAATTATGCCCTCTATTAAAGCCATCAGAGGAAGATACTGAAGGGACATGCCAGAAAAAGATAGTCATGCAGGGAGAAAATGGCTTCCTGCAAACAATGACTATGAGCTTCTTGATCATGAAAGCAGAATGAGCAATGGAAGTCAGGAGAGGCTGGAAGCTTTGTGGCCCAACTTTAAAGAGCTTGGCCAGCAAAGCAAAGATCATAGGTTGCAACATCTCAATTCAGAATGTTTTTGAGATCAGAGGCGTTCTGAGCTATGGATAGAGCCTTGGTTACTCCGGTCCTCAGTTCTGCATAGGGGAGTTTGAAATGTTTACTGTTTCCAATGGCTAATTTTGGTTGATAGAACAGCTGGCTTAAAATACTGGCTGAGTTGGAAAAGAAACTCCTGAAGCAAGTCCAATACAGTGTGGAATGATCAATCAAGAGTGGAGAGCATTGCTTCAGGAGGTTCAATAATGATGGTTTTTATTCTGCGAATGGAGTCAAATCCAGGATATTTCAGTCTCACTTGGGAATTAATGACAGAGGAAGGATTGGTCGCATGTCATTTTGACAATTGCTAACCTGGTTTCATTGGGGTTGATTTATTTCCAGTAATTTTATGGAAAAACTGGCCACGGTTACTTGACTGGGAGTATGAGTCCTGAAGGGACCATAGAAGAGGTTCTGGTGCGCAGATTGACTCATCAGCTGGAAGAGCTAAAGTCTTTATCAGACATGCTATCAACCAGCTGTTGGTACTAAGACTCCAAATTTTACATGTGAGCTAGATGAGAGAGGGGTGTCAGACTAATTTGATACTCAACATCATGTACTCTGAAATTAATTAAGCTTTAATTTTAGAGAAATTAGGAACAAAATCAATAATAGAATCTCTGCATAGAAAAATTAAGAATGATACTAGTCAAGAGGTTATTATAAGAAAACAACAAGGGCGAACGTAGATGAGCATTCTTAATTGCACCGTGAAACAAACATTGATGGCAATAATCTCCTGTTGAGGATGAGGAGAAAAATCAGGAAATTAAGGATGCTGGACCAAGAATCCTGAATATGACAGTGGGTCATATTCCCTGACAGGGGGAAAACTAAATCCAGGGAATAATATCATAACAAGTAAATTGATCACCCCAGCATGACAGAAGGCTGTGGGAACCTCGCTCTGAGTAGGCAGTAGTGAAGAGGAAGAGGAAGAGAGCCACATGCCAAAGGTAAACCCAAGCAGCATTGAGTACCTATTGACCATACTCCACTTGAACTAAAGGAGTATTTGACCTAGTGTCCAAAGCGGTATTCTCCTGTCTGAATCCTTTTCTCTCTGGAAAGCTAGGAATGAGGGTGGATGTGTTGTGATAAAAGCTCAAATTTTTTCAGCTGTCTAGATTACCATGGGTCGCTAGGGGATAATTCCCTATAGTGAGTAATTGGATATCAGTTAACCCCAACTTCAGGGTAAAAATGTTTAGGAAATCATATAATTCGCCTAGTTTGGATCCATCAGGGATCAATCCAGGTGAATGCTTAAGATCTTGTCGGGCAGAGTTGATGACAAAATGGGTGCATCTAATAGTTAATCAATAGATAACTATCAGATGTACTGATTATGCTTTGTCAGGTCTCATCACTGACTAATTGGGAATTAAGGATCATATTGTGAGGCAAGTGATGCTACCTTCAACTAGAGAATCAAACAGTAGGTTTGTTCTGCCTTAATGGGTAACAAGCCCCATTACCTAAGCAGGCCGATCACTATTTAAGTTTGGTTCACTGAGATTGAGTAGAAAATGATAGGGACACATTTTCTGCAACTTTCTAGTTTTGGGTCTAGAGTAGGTCTAATGATGGAATCCTAACCAGTATTAAGAAGACCATTGATGATGAGATGATGAAGGGTAGTTCAAATGCAATGGCTTCTGTTTCATCGCTGGGGCGCTAACTGAGGATTATGCACCGATTCCCCACTATAATTTTTCCTGAGAATTCACTTAATAAAAAACATTGAGTAAGATGATTAAGTATTATAATATACTTTAGCAGAATTCATGTTAGTTATATTCATCTTCTTGAGAAATTTTGCTTTGTGCTTTGATTGGAGACTCTTTAGAATAAAGAGTAAGGATCAAGGATCCAGAAAAGAGAAGAGAAGCTGAGCTGAGATGGGAATTGCTGCTGACTTTGTGTCACCAGGGAGAGGCTGTAAACGAGTATCTGAGCATAGATCAAGTTAGGTGGTATATGGGAATAAATCCCTATGGAGGAGAGCTAGAGTATTTTGAGGAGGAATACCAGTCAAGCGTTAAACCTATCACTAGTGATCTAATCAATAAAAGATAATAGTCTTTATACTAATATCAATTGTATATATATTCTATTAGACAACGCTAGGATGCACACATTAAACCTGTGCAGTTATCAATTTTAGGGATTAATACTTGTGAACGAGTAGCAAAGCCACTAAGTTTTTTAACACTGAGGCTCACAACAAGTAGGTTATTAATTTTTGAGGGTGCCAAGTCACGCTTAGGTCCCATCAGCTATAGTATGCTTCCTATGTAAAGTTTACCAAAGAAAACTTATTGAAGCCATGATAAATCATGAGATAAGGATGAAAAGACTTTAACTATGTCTATACTAGGAGTTAACTGATAAATTACATACAATAAAATAAATACTATAAGGAAAAATATAAGATGAAATTAAATTGATAGGGGAATCTAGATGGTAGGCTCTTGGTCAGGCAATACGTCCAAATTTAAAAAAGGCTTTGTAGCATAATTTCATTGATAAAAGATATATTAGATGAACTAAATCGCTGAGAAAAATTCACTTAAGTCAATCATTGGTTGGGTTTTTATTCTTACCCTTTTGAGGGTACTTATTAATTTATGTCCTCAAATATCACCTAATGTAGTGGTCGCCTGACAGTTTTTGATTCTTTGCTTTTGGATAATCAAGATTTTATCTCAGGATATTCTGTTCAAAGTCAGTATAATGAAATTATTCTAGTTTCAGTTTAGCCTTAGCAACTGTCAATTGTTCTATATAGTAAGTGTTTAGAATTCTCCAACCCCTTTCAATATATTCACCAATTCTCTCATGGGATTATTTCTTCAATTTGTTCATATCATTTATGATACTTTGGTAGGTGGCATCACCCCCTTCAAGAATATTGTCAAGGGAGTATTAATATAGAAGTTAGATATGCACGTGGTAGATAGTTACTCCAATTTCTTTTGACTTGGTTGAGTACTCATCTCCACATTTATAGGTTATAGCATATGACTCGTCCCAGATGGAATACAATTTTTTCTTTTTGGCGCTATAAAATTGTGGTAATACAAAAATAAACCTAAAATCTCAAAAATGTATAGAGGTTGGCAAGATGAAAATTCTGCTTGGCCTTTATTTTTCCCATTTTGGCCAGATAAGTCATTGCCTCAGATTGAAGTTGTATAATCTTCTGGGCAACTTTCTTAGAACTTTTTCAGGCTCTTCAGTATGAACACTGGCAACTCAACAGGTTGATAGGTATGGGATGCCAGGTCCTCTTCCGTATAAGGGCTTGAAGGGTACACTTTAATGATGCAGTAAGAACATAATCCATAAGCCATCAAGCAATTAAGGGATATTGATCCCTAAAAATTGATTGGTAGTGGCCAACTTATATATTAAGAATTGATGTTCCATTTTCTCTTTCTACATTTCATTAGTTAATGTGTTTTAGTGAACTGAAGATAGTCGTTGAGTTCCCATGCTCTTGGCTATAATTTATTACAACTCTTTAAAGTTTTTCCTGTTATTACATAGCTGTACCCGTGGAAATATGTGCATAGAATATATATATATTGATATAAGAAATTAGCAGTAGCCTTGGCAGTGTGTGCGGGGATAGTTATGGTCTCTAACCACATTGTAAAACGATTAATTCTTCGAATATACTAATTTTCTCTGGTAGATTTGGGAAGTGGACCTATGCCATCTAAACTAATGCTATGAAATGCTTCTGAGGGGTCATGGGATAGTAATTGTTCTTAGACTTATGCAGTGATATTTTCTGAAAAGTTATGCAAGTGTCTAAGACTTCCACTGCAAATTTAGTATTTCTTCCAAAAAGAATTTATTCTTGATCTATTTTTAAATTTTCAGGTTCCTCCTATATGAAGGTAAAGTGGGTATAGAATTACTGGTGCTCATTCTAAAAGTTACAGTTAAGTTAACCAGTTAGCTCTGACTTTCTTGTATATACTATGGTGAGAAGTTTAGTAATATGTGAGTGTCATTTCAACACTTTCTTAACTGTCTCATCTTCATCCTTTCAAAAGTCTGGCTTCATGAATAGGTTGCGTAACTTTCAGCTTAACTATTGTCTAGGTTTAGTAAGGGCATTGAGGTTAGCAATTTTATATTTATATGCTTTATTCCAGATAAATGAACAATTTTCATTTCAAAGTGATGAGTTTGAGAGCTTATCAAGAAAGTCTACCTTTTGTATCTTTTAAGGTTTGCAGCCACTTTGAAGAAGCAGGGTCTGTAAAAACAGCAAAAAGAATACTATACAAGGAAGGCCAGAAATGATTAAATGGGAGTAGAATTTATTAGCTTTCTCTCACCAAGATGCTGAAATTTTGCAAAAACTTCAAAAAAGTCTTGATTTAATACAACATTGAGTGATTGAAGATTTCTTTATGCAGTTGCAAGAGAGTGGCGCCTAAAGCTAAGTCTGATGTTTTTGTAAAAAATAATGGCTTCCACAGTCCAGATGTCAGAAAATAAGTCTTCTTTTAAACAAATCCTTCATAGTCTTGAATGCAGTTTATTTGCTTTGCCCCACGTAAAAAGCATGTTTTTGAAAAAAAACTGACAAGGGTTTTTAGCAAGAAGAGCGAAAAGTAGGAGTTAATAACAAAAGTATCCCATCATTCCTAAAACTACTTGTTATCTCAGGCTCTTTGGCTCAGGAACCTTGGAGATTGCTTCAAACTTATCATACAAGGGTTGAATTCCTTCCCACGAATGGAATGTCCTAAAAAGTGCAATTCCTGTAAGAATGTACAATTTTCAAGCATTAGTTTGATGTGGTTCTATTTTAGTCATTTTTTTTGACTTTAGATGGTTCATACGATTAGTAAAGGTTAGCGAGAATACTGTTATGTCATCCAGGAATACAATCATGAAACTCAGTTTAAGTTATTGCAATATGATCTATTGCACGCTGAAATGAGGCAGACAAATTTCATAATCCCCAGGAGAGTCTAGTAATCTGGATAATACTATAAAATATATTACTGAGCTCTTTATAGGTCCTATGGCAATAATCTATCTGTCAATAAACACTGAACATGGTCATTGTGGAGAAAAAATTTGAGCCTGAGAGCTGATCCAAAGAATATTCAAATTATAAAATAGATAGATGTCCTTCTGTGTGAGGCTATTAAGTTTCCTGTAATCATAGCTTTCTGCGACCAACTCTTTGGTTTTAAAGATTAACAATGAAGGCTACCATGGGCTCTGTGAGGGCACAAATAATCTAACATCCAATAGTTGATTGAACTCAGTATGTATATAATGCTACCCAACCATTATATCTTTTATGGTTTTGATTGTATAAGAATTTAGTTTCTATTTATATAATATGTGTTTAATTCTTCATTTGAACATATTCAACGATGACGTTATAAACATCCCAATAATCTTCATGCAATTGATGCACATTCTCAAGTTTCCTAAATTGACTTATATTTGGACTTGAGGTATGGAAAAACTAAATTATTAGCGGGTAGGCCGAAATTAAGTTTAGTACAAATAAAATATACTTTTTAACTTAATCAATGGGAATGGTTGGGGGTTTTATATTTACCACATGCTCCAGTTAATAGATTATAAAGATTAGTTGCTTTATCCGTTGGAAATGATTTATTGTATATAAACTCATAGAAGATGTAAAACTTATCATTAATATGGCAAATGACGTTGTTTTTATTCTTTCTGAAATGTTAAAACTAGCCAAATTTAATTCCACCAGATTATTATGTTTTATTGGGGGAGGATTCCAACAGTGGTTATAAGTGGTTCTATTATTTTAAAAATTAGTAATAAAAATATCTTGTATAAATTGAATGGGTTTGTCACCTGGCGTTAAGGGTATATTAGAAGATGCTGAGCATTTGGCAAAGCTTTTGTTAAAAACAACTATTATGTTAGCCTAAAAATAATACGACCTACTGTTAATATGTAAAAGGTCCCAATGCCTAAACAAGGTTTTAAGCTTATTAAGGATAATCCGCTGGGATTGAGTAAAGCTGCCGGTACACGCTCTACAGAGATCTAACCTAGAAGTTTCATGCCTAGTTGGCAGCAAAATATGACTAGTAAGATGAATTAAGCATTGTTTCAGATGACTCTTAAGGGCTAACCTCATTGGTGATAGATGTTATTTAATGAGGTGCTAATAAAAGAGTTAAGAGCCTAAATTTTAAATATTTTAATAAATTTTATTAATATAAAACATTAGTATACAGTTCACTTTGGAATAACATTTGAATAGTTATAAAATTTAATTAGTGCTCTTTTGAATATATTGTAGAAAAAAGTACTTTATTATCTTTTTTGTTGTTTGTCAACTCTTTAGACTATATTTAAAGGACAGCTTCTCCTTGTCCAAGTAGTCTTAAGTACTAAAGAGAGAGTCAAAAGGAAAAGCTTCCTTGTTATCCAAAAACCTTCAAGTACATAAGGAAGAGCTTTAGCACATGTCTAGCGTTAATGATTTATAATATTGGTTGTGAAGAACACAACTAGTTTTTACTTTTACTACTAGTACTACCCACCCTTTTATTTTATTAATCAACAACCTATTAAACATACATTTTATGCTTGTGAATTAAACAAAAACTATTTTACATTTGGAAGATCATTTCAGGGGTAGTTGATTTTTCAGACCTTAAGATTATATCAGAGATTATCAGAGGAATGTTGTAAAGACAAACTTTTAAGTTGTGGACGGAATTAGAAATGGTGAAAAGAATATTCTGAACTCAGCATTGCAATCAGATCTAACTACCTTAGAGGAACAAGTGTTTAAAGCAAAGAGAAATAGATTATCTTACAAAGATCAATAACAATCTTTATGGGAAAGTAACCTCTTTAAAGCTGAAGAAGACTGAAATAATTAAAGAGTCTCTGTTGTAAAATATTGAAAGAGAAGAAGATTAGTTAGCTTCCACCAAATTTAGGAGGATATAGTGAAAAACCTAAAGTGTTTACAAGAAATCAAGAGTCTTAATTATGCTTGTGCCAAGAAATAGGCAGATAGAGATGACAATGAGATAGATGAATAAAGTTCTTCTAGGAAAGTACAGCCCCATGCCAATATGCCTGAAACTTATACAAAAAATTCTTAAATGACTCTCAAATTCACTCTCATTGTTAGTCAGATTTCTAGGCTGGTACCTTCTTCCATATTAGCAACAGAATAATTTCAGGTAACTTGAGATTATCTATATATACCAAATTAATTCTCTGATGTTAGTTCTCATATTTAATTTGATCTTTAGATATAGTGACAACCACATAGCAGTAACAGTTGTATACTGCTTCGACTGATAACCAAAATCTAGTGCTTTCCATTTCAATGGGATAACTGGATCTATAACGACGCCAAAGAAGCAATCATGACTGAGTTTGGTTCCTTAGCTGATGTCTAGCTGCAGATTGAAGTTCATTAGAATTAAATTCAAGAAGGATGAAACCTTAGCCGCTTTCACTGACCAAATTATACCAGGAAGTGAAAAAACTGAGGACGCAAAACTTATTGAGAATTTTGATTCACATATAACAATGCAGATGGCACGTCAGCCTTACAGAGATCTGCACGTGCCATGGGTTTGGTGCTTACAAATTAAAGTTCCAGATCACAGATGGTGTAGTAACTTAAGATTCCAGAAGAAACATTTTGAGCACCTTACCAAATCTTCAAACCTGTTTCTTCTGAAAACATGCAAGTGCAGTGAAGTTTGCTGAGACTAATTAAGGAATTATAAAATCAAGTATAGTAAACATTCCTGGAGTATCAAAATCTATGGATAAAACTCAAAACTGCTGCAAAAAAGTGGAAAAACTGGACATTTTGCCGCTCAATGTTGGAGCCTGAAGCCTAAAGAACAAGTAACTTTAACTTAGTCTAAGAGAAGGAAAATGGGTAGGATTTGGGTAAAGAGCCAGAGGTTTAGATCTGGAACATATAGCTCTTATACAATCCTATCCCTTGACATATTCATAGATGGTTTGTTCATATTTAAATTATTTTTAGATAAAGATACATTTGTACCGCATTATCAGGAGTTTAATTTTGATGTAAACGCAATCACCAGAGCAAGGGCAAAGATTATTGTTAGGAATGAAGGGACTCAAACTTTTTTGAAATATATAAAAATATGAGATAATTTGCAACTCAAACAATGTAGTTCCACCACTGCAGATGCTACTGAAACTTCCATGAATATTGAACTCCTAAACAGCAACTACAATCCAGAACCTCTGATGAATTCGCCAGATTATGTAAGGAGATTTTGCCATTCAAAAATCTCCCAATTCGCCACATCAATCAGGAAAGATCATGTCCATCAAAACCTCCATGTTCTGATACATTGTTCAGTAAAGATGTGACTCAGTAATCTACATACCCTACACAACCCAAAGTTCTACAAAGTATACACTACATGATCCCAAACTTCAACCAAAGTTA
The DNA here is from genome assembly GCA_022478985.1 of Massospora cicadina. Taxonomy (NCBI): domain Eukaryota; kingdom Fungi; phylum Entomophthoromycota; class Entomophthoromycetes; order Entomophthorales; family Entomophthoraceae; genus Massospora; species Massospora cicadina. The sequence continues at coordinate 112,520 of JAKSZP010015796.1, forward strand.
TTTGTATCCTTAAAATCTAAGGCAAAAAAGCATTTTTCTTGTTCGCATACTCAGTTTTTGTCTAGTATTACTTGAGATTACCTAGCGTTTACTAGAGATATTACCTTAATTCTAGCAAAGATATGCCTTGTCAAAAACGCGTTATCTGCCAAGAGATTTCACTAGAGACCCAAAGTCTACTATAAGATTCTGCTGGAGCTATAAAGATAATATTGTAAAGCTTTTGAAGGACCAGGCCTTCAACTTAAATAAAAACTCAAACTGATACCCCTGCTAAATACCTTTTTTAAGCTACCTGGTTGGGATGATTACTCACATGAATTTTAGCGACAATGACTCTACCAATATGGAGTAAAATATGAGCTTGACCAGATGGGTCATTTCAAGTAAACAAGCTATGCCACCTACAAGGCTCAAGAAATTGGTTTAGAGCTATAATGATGATCCTGACTATCTCTGCCTCTGAACTAGCTCTTTGTCAATCATGCTGCGTAAGTATACAAAACTTTAAAGACTTTACTATGTGGAACCATAGCCCCAGTGAAGAGACCAGTCATAGTCACTCCTCTCAGGTTGCTTATAATATTGAGCATCTATATTCCTCTCCCAGTATTACCATTAGTAAGTTGAGAGTGGCTCAAACTATATCCTATCTTGTCTATTTGATTACCCCTCCATTCATCATCAAATGTAATTATTAGATTTGCATCACATAAAAATTCAACTGAAATTTGGACTCATACAGCAACTCCACACTTGTGTGGGATCTGCCACCAGATGCCACAAATATCTTGTTCAAAGTGAGAAATTTACTTTTAAATAAAAGTAACAAATAGCGCTTTGTTATAGTTTTTTTGGTTTTTTATTTTTAAGCAGGGCAAACCCAAAGAAAGGTCCTTTTCTCAATACTAGTATTTCCTATTTAAACTAGTTCAAATTTTGAGACCATGGGTATTCAAGGCAAAAGTATATAAAGCTGAGTCATCCAAACTAGGAAATATAGGCTTTCAGCCTATCAGATTGAATATAAATATTTTTAGGCAAAACTGACCCATGTGATAATTATTTAATGAATTGTATTAATCACCAGCGAGTAAAATCTTCTTACCTCAGCGGTGGTCAGACTTGTGTGGTAATGATTGGTTAATTTGCACCCTATCATTGTTGAGCAAAATCTTCTCACCTCAGCAGTGGTAAGACATATGTGGTAATGATTGGTTAATTTGCACCCTATCATCATTGAGTAATATCTTCTCACCTCGAAGGTGATCAAACCCATGTGGTAACAAACACCCCAAATTTGGCTGAGAAGTCAGAGTAATCCTATTATTAGTTATTACCTTTTTAAGCCAATTTTTGTTATAAACCATATTTTTCTGATAGTTAGGATTCCACCAAGAATCCGCCAAGGTCTTTTGCCGTGGGTACTCATATCATTGATAAACACAATATTATTTGAAGATTGGGCAGGTGATGGGCCAATCATGGTAGCAGATTCAGGGGCACTCATACCTCCAACATTCTTTTTCTTAAGTTGAGAAGGAGATTGTCTGACATTGCCCCCTCAAGAATGTTGGGAGGGGTGTAGGTTCATAGGAAGTGGCCATGTACCCATTTTATGATAATTCCTGTAGCCAAATACTTTATAGAATACTCATTTCCTCTCTTATACATGATGGTAAATGGCCTCTCCCAGATTGGTCCAAGTTTGCCACTACAGGTATTTATGCAATTGCGGTAATACAAAACCCTATTCGACACTTGGTAAGAAGGTAGAGGAGCTCAGAGCTCATTGGCAGCTTGGCCTTCTTTAGTAACCATTTTTGCGAGGTTGGTATAATGTATAGGTAAGGCAGGAAGCGGGTACTCAACCATGCAAGAGTATTCCTTCTTGCTGGGTTTGTTATTGGCTAGAACTAAGGGGACTTCATAATTGAGCAACGACAAAAACCCTTGCTTCATATTGATAATGCCGTCATATTCAATCATAAACTGAGTACCTATAAGCATATTCATAAGCTTTATTATCCAAAGCCACTGTGGGGGCTGATAGAATAAGTTTCTCAATATGAATGGGAAGGGATGAGTAAGCACCCAGTGCGCGGGTTTTGTTAGGACCAGCGGTTCCAAAGTCTTGGTTGTACTCCGAGTCAGGTGCAAGTTTGATCTTTTTTATCAACTTGGAGGAGATTACATTTACCGGGGAGCCTGTATTTAAGATAGCCATCACCCAAACTTTTTGGATAACCACTTCGACCTTTGTAAGTATCCCCCCAAAAGTGGGCGATAGCGCTAAGACCTCCTTAAGATGGAAATTGGAGGTTAATTTGCACGCGGTCTTGGGGTAATTTATACTAGATGGCCTGTATGTTATGGCCATGTTGGAGAGGGCGAATAAGGTGAGACAACACCTCATCTGCGTCTCTGGTAGTATCAATAACGACCCCTTGGGTTGGGACCATCTAGTACTAAAAAAAAGTAGTATCAATAACGACTGGCGCTCCTAGAACTTAACAGAGATATGTCTCTTCAGGTATGGTGGCTTCATCTACTCCTCCAGCATTCAAGCAATTGGGGACTTCCACTCAGCAGGTACTCCTACAACGAGATAGCCAACCTCATCCATACCCCCTCAGAATCATCCTCTGGGGTATAGTAACGCGAGGTACTGGCATAAGTTGTTTAAATGAGTCAGGCACATGAGATTTGTCAGCAATAGGTGTGCCTTTCCCTACGCTGACATTGCTTTTCCCTGCTCCTGTTCCTCGGCGTGAACTTTCTTTTTCCAGCACACAGCCTCCTTGTGTCTGAACTTGTTGCAGTATTCGCACTGAGGGCGTTCAGGACGTTTTGCTTTGGGGTTTTGCTCTTCAGGGCCCATTATCTGAAGGGGCTCCTTCTTGTCTTCAATATCTAAGGCCCAAGGCTTAGGCTTTGAATCCTCAATGGTTAAAACGTGAGGACAAGATACTTCTCCGCATGAAACTTTGGGCTTATGGAAATCAGCAACGTCTATTAGCGCCTCCTTGTTGTCTTGAATGGTATGGAAATAGCATTTAACTGAGGTGATGTGCATTGCTAGCGATGGGTAAGTAGCCACTCCAGTCAAAACGGCGGCTACAGCATCATCCAAAGTCAACATCTTTGAAGTTAACAACGTCTGTGCTTCCATATAAAATCGTTCCACAAAGGCGACCACTGACTCTCCTTTTCAGATACTCATATGCATAAAAGCTTTCTTTTTCATACTTAAAGCCTGTTTTGAACCAAACATGTTTATGAGGGCCTCTTTAACTTTGGACCAGGTGCTAAGAGCATCCATATGTGGGACCATCACCTCCTGTGCCATGTGGCCCAAACAGGAAAGGATATGTTTGGCCTTCTAATGATCAGTGGCCCCTTCCATAGCTGCTTCATAAACGTATAAAAACGAAGCAATGCTACCCTTGCTGGGTATAAACTTGTCTTTAAACGTTGGTTTGAATGAATTATAGTCATTCCTGGTAAGGGTATGATTATCTGGAGCTTCTGCTTCTGAGGTTTCAGAGCGGTAGCTTAACTGATCAAAGATCCATGAAAGGCGATTGAACTGATCATGCATGGCTTCAAGCCAGGTTTCCATTTTAGAGAGGGCTTCTAGGGACCCAGATTCACATAGTCTCAGTCGAGCTTTGATCCCTGATTTATGAGTTTCAAGATCTTCCACTCAGCTCTCCATTGCAGTGACTTGAAAACAGAGTTGTGACACCATTGAGCTTAGGTTTAATTGAGCAGTTTCCACGGCTTTCACGTGGTTCTTCAGCTCTTCTTTCATTTTTTTACACCCTTCATCATCAGGAGAGTGGGAGCTGGGGCCTTGTACTCCCTCCTTAATCTGTTCATACTTCCACTCGACCTGCGTTATTTTGACTAAATACTTCCTTCAACAGCACAGGGCTTTCCAGCGAAGCTTTTACCACTTTTGCTTCGTTTTTGCATTCAGTCAGGCGACGTGCCAAATTTTTGGTATTTTCATATGAAGCTTTGAGAGCTAGCTTTTTTCTAGCTGAACAACCTTGACTGCGAGGGTGGTGGTGGCGCTAGATGGTTCAAGCAACAGACGACATTCAAGTTCATCAACACGCAAAAAGGCCTGAATTAACTGTCGCTTCACCACAGCCACATGCTGTTCCTATTCCTCTTGAAGGATGGAGTTGGGGGCTGAAAAGTCACGGTGCGTTTGCTCATTGTGCTTTTCAAGTTCTTTAGCAAACTCCTCCAACAACAAGAGGGTGCTAGCGGAGGAAGCGTTCAGTTCATCCCGGAATATCTTCATAGCCTCATCAATATATTTTTACAATCCCAGTGTCCATAGTATTAAGTCGATCATGCAGCTGTATGATGAAGTTATGATTAGCTTCCACACCAGATCTAACTGCTCCAAGGTGTTTGGAGGTCAGTTGGTACAACTTATCATAAAGCTAAATTCAGAGCTGCATGAGTATCTAGGTGTCAATGTAACTCTTCATGATGTCCAGCTAAGAGATGCATCATGTGTACCAAGGCAGGGTGAGCAAACTTGTGTACGTAGGTGGTCAAATTTGTAAGCTGACCATAGGTCTCTGGGAGGACAATAGTATCATAGAGAAACAATTGGCGTTCCTCAACCAATGACGCTTGTTTGCGGGATGCAATGTCGCCAGGGTTAAGGATGCTATGAGTAAGGTCTCTCACAGCTTCAGTGGCTGGCCAAGTGATGCGATGAGACTCAGGTATTAATATGCGCTCAGATTGTTCTTCTTCAAACATTAAAGCAGTAGGGCTGTCCATTCAATCATTGTCTTCAGTTCCTTCCCCATTTCACACCCAACAGGTGACACTATCCATTTCTTTAATACTTATCAAAGTATTTAGGGTGGCCCCCTGTAGTGAGCACCAGTTTGTGGGATCTGCCAACGGATGCCACAAATATCTTGTTTAAAGTGAGAAATTTACTTTTTAAAAAAAGTAATAAATAGTGCTTTGTTAAAGTTTTTTAAGTTTTTTATTGTTTAAGCAGGGCAAACCCAAAGAAAGGTCCCTTTTCTCAATACTAGTAATTCCCATTTAAACTAGTTCAAATTTTAGAAATGGGTATTCGAGGCAAAATTATATAAAGCTGATTCATCCAAATTAGGAAATATAGGATTTTGGCCTATCAGATCAAAGATAAATATTTTGAGGCAAAACCAACCCATGTGGTAATGATTTAATGAATTTTATTTAATCACCAGCGAGTAAAATCTTCTCACCTTGGTGGTGGTCAGACTCATGTGGTAATGATTGGTTAATTTGCACCCTATCATCATTGAGTAAAATCTTCTCACCTCAGTGATGGTCAGACTCATGTGGTAATGATTGGGTAATTTGCACCCTATCATTGTCGAGTAATATCTTCTCACCTCGAAGGTGATCAAACCCATGTGGTAACAAACACCCCAAATTCAGCTGAGAAGTCGGAGTAATCCTATTATTAGTTATTACCTTTTTAAGCCAATTTTTGTTATAAACCATAATTTTCTGATAGTTAGGATTCCACCAAGAATCCACCAAGGTCTTTTTTCCGTGGGTACTCATATCATTGATAAACACAATATTATTTGAAGATTGGGCAGGTGATGGGCCAATCATGGTAGCAGATTCAGGGGCACTCATACCTCCAACATTCTTTTTCTTAAGTCGAGAAGGAGATTGTCTGACAACTTGACTTCTTGTTTCATGAAGTAATTCTCAGTTTTGTTTATATCAATTTTGAAGCCATTTTGGATAAATGGAGAAAGATTAATGATTCTCAACCCCTAGAGTAACTTGACAACGGAGATATACAATACCTACATGGCAAACTCACTCAGCAGATGGCTCATACCACAAAATTAGCTCAGCGTGTGGTACGCGCTTTAATTGAACTATTTGACCACATTTACAAAAATTTAAAAACCAATGACTCTAAATCTCTTCAGAGTGACTCATATTCCCCAAATGAGTGAAAGACAGCCATGTTGTCTGTTCAGAACTTTATTATTTAAAGAGGAACTCCTGGCTCTACTGGCCCTATTGGCCAAGAAGTGAGGAGGGGCCCACAGGGCCTGAATGTAAGTTCTGGGAACCAGCCCCTGCAACTGGATAGGGAGCAACACCCCTTTTGGACAAAAAGGGTCCAAAGGCCCAGGTGGACCCCCTGTCGCAGTTGAGCGACTTAGTGCATGTGGTAGATGAGCGCTGGGTGACTGCCCTTCCCCCTAAGGACAACCAGGTTTCTCCCCTCCCCCCCTCCTCAACCCTGGTAAGACTTTTAGAGGGGGCCAACCAGGAGAATATGTAAGCCAGGGGCCATGGGTAGGCCCCTGGGACCCCTCACTCACCAGGAAAATCATGCCAAAATTTTGAGGGAAAAGCCAATACTAATGTTAGAGCCCAGTCTGAAAATTTCAGGCTGGAGGAGCCAGTCCAGTCTGGATGGGGCCAGATATCAGATCTGCGCACAATTCAGGTTTTGAATCAGGTTGCAAGTGACTTGGACCAATTGCCCCTACTCCCTGGGATGGATCTGGGAAGTTTGGATTGTGCAAATAGTCAGATTGCGAGTTCAGACCAGGCTGTGAATGACCCAGCACAGTGGCCACAGCCCCCTGGGAAAAATCCTGGGAATCTGAACCATGTGAACAGGCCAATTCAGATGGTCAGGGCCCAGATTAGTACCATCAACCTGGTTTGGCCCCAAAAATTTGGAAAAATCTGAAAAGTTTTTTTTTATTTTTGCCAAGATTTTGGACATCCCCCCGCCCTCCTCCCCACCAGCCAACCAAACCCCATCACCAATCCCCAATCAACCAATCCCTTGGCACCTCCACTATGCGATTCTCCCCATACTTAAGGCAACCGCCCTGTCAAGGGGCCGTTGTTGGTTCATTCTCTAATATTCCTGCGCTTTGTGCTAAATAAAACTCAAATACCCTGGACACCTTGCCGCAGCCTCCATCTGTTTACTTTTTTTCCAAAATTCCGCCAATTGATCCAGCGAAGCATGCCACTATCCAGATACTCATCCTAATGTTTGCTGACTGGGCCATCTGGTTGCTTAACCCTGTCACGCAGTGGTGGTTTGTATCTGCCATAAACCATCTCACCCCAAACAATGAAGTTGCTTCTACATTCATTTTTGCATATCCATCTAATGTGAATCCATCTGTTTGCTCCATCACTGGGATCTCTGAGACCACTCCCCTGTTGGAGCAGCGCCAAGGCGCCCCTGCCCCAGTGCTCATGAACTCAGCCCCCATACCTGGCTCATCTGCCACTGGCTCCACCCACCTGAGGACCCTGGAGCACCCCGCCCAAGGGGAGCTCGGCCCTAATGCTTACCGTGGGTCTGTTTCCCTCTCCACCCGCACCCCTGTTTGCACAGCAGCCCCTGTGCCACCCCTCACTGGCGTGCAAACTCACCTGTTCGAAGCTGAAGGCCAGCAACTGCGAACCCTGGAGGAGTCATCATCCTCCCCACCTCTCCCGCCCTTGGGGGTTGCCCCTGAAAGACTCACAGTTGCCCCCATTGCAACCATATGGTTTGCCTTGGGGGCCTTCGGTACGTTAATGAATCTTTACTTTCCTCATATCCCCAATAGATCTCCCCTACTTCAAGTCGCTCGGACTGCTGTGCCTTTGGCATTCTGGGCTCTCCACTGGGTGCCCACACACCCAGACTGGGAGCCCAGTCTAATTCTTATCAGCCACATCCATGACACTGAAGGTTTCGTGGTCCCAGTATCTCCTCACCTATTAAGCCCTCATTTGGAGAAACTACAAAACTCAAATTAGAGCCCTTAGATAACAACTCCTAAAAGTGGCATAAGGGCATTGATTATTATCAAAGGGATTTTCTTGATTAGGATCTAACTCTGAACTAATTGCATTACAAATTTGCTTCCTTACACCAAACCTGTTCTTGGTTGATCACCTTACAGCAAGCCAATCAGTCACAAGTGAATGACAAACTTGAACAGATGAGTGCAAAAGTCTAAAATTTGAGGCTAAACAAGATACCCTGTCAGCCAAAGTAGAAAGCCAGTCTTCTGAGATTGAAAGCCTCTGGTGACTCCTAGATTCTAAAGCCTCTCTTGGTAATGTCGATTAACGTATTGTTATCTCCAAATGATATGGATGAGTTCCATCGTCAAGTCAATAAGGATATCCCCCAAACTGACTTAAAAAACTGAGCTAACTGAGTTACTATGACCTCCTTCTCCAGCAATTCATGTTTTCTCTGCTCCTGTTGCCTTTTTCAAAACCAACTTTAAAGAGAATTATGTGTCTTAGACCAAAATCATCCTTCTTATCTCTATGCATATGAAGGTTCAATGAAAAACACTATAAATCGCCAAAAGTGCCAAACATAAGAACCTATCTTGATGGTAAGGCCCAATAGATCATGATGCCATATTTAAAAGAGTGTTTTACTGAATGAGTTGAAGGGCGCCTTTATCAAAGAATTTGGAAGAGATATATCTCTTTCAAACTGAAAACAGTATCTCATGCAGATCTTACCTAGATATGGAAAAAAGCTTGCTGAGTGGTTTATCAGGAATCTCAGGCCTTGCCACCTGCAATTAAGTTTCTTTGGACGATGCCATCAACACCATCCTCTCTGAATTTCAACAAAATATAACTCTCATGCTTCATTTTAGATTGATAAAAAGATGTACTAACCAATTCTTGATATTAATGGATCTATTATGGAGTTGACAGAGTTGGAAGTGTACCAAACACTTAAAGAGTCCTGCCTCACATTCATGCAGTAAGACTTTTTTTAAAGATCTATATCTCAATGCAATCTTTGCTCTTATTGGTGAAGCTTTGGTTGATAGGAGGATTCCTGTTGGAAGAAAAGAGCTAATAAGGCAGGAAAATTTGAGTTAGCTTAGGGCGTGAGGCACTATCTGCTGATGACTCTATACCTCATCCCACGTCCAAAGTTCCTTCCCGCTACAAATGTTATGTCTATCTTAAGCCTGACTAAATGAATGTCCCAGCTCTTTAATTACAAATAAAGGTCTATAATCCTCTTACTCTGATTATTTTAACTACTTCCGCCTGGAAATTTAAATCACTTAATTTTCCATTTTGCAACTGAGGTTACCTATGTTGAAGTAATAGTCTATAAAGTGAAAATTATGGCCAAGATCAATAACAGGTCTCCAGTTAACATCACATACTCTCAAATGGTTAAATAGATAAAGATTTCACTGGATTAAAACCACAACTTGGATTATAGGACTGTGTGGCCTCATAAGATCCAATCTCTGGGATTACTTTTCATTTCCATTTAAGTTTGGATCCCTGGTTTTGTTAGCCTCAACAATTGTGCTAGAAAATAATAGGTAAGACTTTATCATAGGAAACCAATTCTTTATTGAATTTGACACGAAAACCAGTCAAAATTACATATATTTTTATAAATTAGGATATCACATTCCTCTAGTTATTAATGGCTCCTAACTAAAAATGAAGAAGAAAATCTATAAGCTGTTTACTGAAACATCCAAGCTTCATTGATAGATTAGAGTATTGAGTATTCATGCTGAAAACCAAACTAACTCCTCCCAATGCTGAGGCTCAAGAAGGGATGTCCTCATACTTTAACAAATGAGTAGTTATACCCGAAATTCTCAAATAATGGTGGACACTGAGATATAAGTTACTATTCTGCCAGATCACTGCTGGGAATATGGATCGACTCTGATAGATCCCTTTGAGAGCCTCTTACCTGCTCTGGGGTGCTTTATCCTGCTTACTGGTGATCCCTAACCATTTTGATGACTATTTATAATGATTGGCCTATCAAATATCTTAAACCAACTTGTTTGTATTTTTGGACTCTATCCACTAATCAATTTAATCCATTTGAGGGTTCTAAAATTGCAAGCTTTAATGATAGATGAGGACAATACCAATACACATGCAGAAATAGAGATTGGTGACACCCTCACCTATAAGCTGCAGCTTCAATTAAATGCTTTGATCAAAGAGTACGTTGACATAATTACAAAAAGGTTCAGACGACTTTAGGATTATTAAAGGTGTGTAGCATAGAGTGCCTATGGGTGGCTCCCCTCAATTTGTGCTCGACCCTACCAGAAATCTAGGGTTAAAGAAGCCCAGGTGATGAAGGAGTTGAAACAAACCCCTGGACGCCAGATTACTCAATCCCTAAAAAAAGTCCATGGGACTCACCACTGCAGCTTATAAAAAAGAAGGATAGTGAGCATTAGGCGTTAATGAATTACTGCCAGCTGAATTCCATTACCCAAAAGGACAGTTACCTGATACCTCAAATTAATGATTCTATACGACTCTTGGCTAGTTCATAATCATTCTCTGCAATGGATCTTTCCAGTGGTTACTGGCAGAATGAGCTTTCACCAGAGGATCAGGATAAATGTGCCCTTACAGCAAGTGATGGTTTATTTGAACCTACTCAAATGCCCCAAGGATTATGCAACGCCCTGGTCACTTTCCAGAGGGCGATGGATGGCTTGCTAGGGGCTTGAAGATGTCATGCGCGTTAGTTTACTTAAATGATGTGACCATGTTCTATCACACTTTTGACCACTACCTCTCTCACTTGAAGAAAGAGCTTTTGACTCTTCTTTGCTCTGTTGAACCTAAAACCAGCAGAATGACACTTTTACAAACTAACGTGGGATCTCTAAAGCATAAAGTTACCCAGGAAGGGACCTTACTGTTCCTAGAAAGAGTGGTCATGATTGAGAAGATTACTCAACCGTCAACCTTATGAAATATCTAGGCTTTTTTTAGAATGGTAATTTTTTATTGACATTTTATCCCCCACCTTACCAAACTTACCAGATTGATAACATATCTGCATCATAATGAGGTTCCATTCCAATGGTAAAAAAATCAACAACAAGCTTTTGACATCTTACAGAAAGCTCGTATGACTTCCCCTGTATTAGTACAACCCAAATTTAAAAAACGCTTATCCTTTTTACTGTTACTAGAGACGCGGTTGTTAGGGCCATTTTGGAGCAAATTGGTGTAAATCAAGTTTACCATCCCATAGCATAGTTCAGTAAAACATTAACTCAGGCGAGAGGAATTACAGCATAACCAAGCGTTAATGCCTAGGTGTCTTACTTGCCATCAAACCTTTTCCCTTCATAGTACAAAAATAAAATTTACAGTGCTTATGGATCATGCTTTATAGAGTGGGTACAATAGATAAAGGATCTGGATGAAAGGCTGTCACATAGGGCACTCAAACTCTAGAGTTATGACACCTATTGTTCATTGCACCAGGATGATACATAAAGCCAAAAGATTGTCACAACTACCCATATTGACTCTCTATACCATTGAGGAACTTTAAGTTCATGTACTTAGTGAGGATTTTGAGGAATGGGGCTGAGAGTCTCCTGCAGTTCAGCAACAATTGAAGACAATGACTGAGAGGATCAGATTGAAGATGGATTATTATATAAACAAGTTAAAACCTCATGGTTGCCTTATGTTCATCTGTTAGAGAGTAAAAACCGCCCAGGAGGCCCATTCTATGGTAGGCCTTGACGCCTAAGGAAACCTCATCAGTGGCTGTGAGAGCGATGTTAAAGCAAAAGGGTTGATTGAGTCGATCCAAGACAACATCAAATTTTGTCTAATTTGTGATATCAAGAAACCTCCCTATATGACTTATCAACATCAGATCATGGGCCCTGCGACCTCATTTGCTACTACTAGCATTGACAAATTGGTTCACTACCTATGGCAATGTATGGCCATAGGTACATCATACTAGCTGACAATCACTTTACAAAATGGTTTGAGCTCATCTCAGTTGTCTCGCCAATTCCAAAGCATCTGCTTTCTTATTACTTAAACAGGTGATCATCCTCCAAGATAGCCCGAAGGTAAGTTATCCAATAATGGCACCAATTTTATATCTTAAATAACTTTCTGACCTTAAACTTTATTGACACTTATCGCTCCCTCACTGCCTATATTATCCTGCTACCAATGAGCAGTGAAATGATAAATGTGACTTTAATCACCATAATCTGAAGCTGGCTCAATCTGACCCATTTGGGTGGAACAGATACCTTCTGGCGGCACTACTGACACATATAAGCTACATTTAAGTCATCTAGATGTCTCCTTTTTGAAAATATATTGCCAAGAGTTGACTTTACTCTCAAAGGTTCAGTTATATTAGAAACCTACACGCCTGAATTAGCAGATATAGCCATGCAAAGGATGGCAAATAAGTTATTTAAACGCTGCTTTAGCCACTAAGTATTGAAGACTATCATTAAATGAGAAGCGGATCAAAGCAATTCCCAAAAACCAGTATTGCCTGAGTACCAGATAGTGGATCTAGTCCTGTTCTACCATCACCGTCCAGAGAGCTAGATGAACAAACTTGATACACTATGGTCAGGACCTTATCAAGTTACTTATTGTTGTGGGCCTGAGTACTTGATCATCTCAGTCAAATTGGGCTCTGTTGTAAATCAAGCCCATGCTGGATTTCTTCTAGCTTTTTCTCTCCTTGGCTAAATTTTGTGGGGAGCATTGTCAGGATTTATGAAATTTGCACTAGTTTGAAAGAAGCTTGGATGCAAGATAATTCACAACTTCAACAATGGAGCTCCACTTCCATGGAAGCTATCATAATTGTTATTAAAAATGAGAACCTAAATTAGAAACTAAAAATCTGAATCCCTCCTGAATCCACTAGATTATCTAGAAAATTCTTGCCATTCATAAATATCTCAATATCTCCAAATCTGTCAGGAAAAATCATTTACATCAAAAAGACTCCAGATTAAGCCTCATCATTCAGGATAGATCATGCATTTAGAAATTGGTGTACCCAACATGATCTTAAACTTCTACCAAAGTATACCCTACACAATCCTGAACTTCTACCAAATTATAAATCTCCCCAAATAGAACCAGTGAAGAGATAGTTGTTCACATTATTTATTTTTTCCTAGTTTAATTAGAGATTATCTAACTTTGACTAGAGATATTATATGCATTCAAGCAGAAATATGTCTTGGTGAAAACGTCTATTCCGCCAAGAAATTTCCCTAGAGACCCAAAATCTACTAGGAGTCTCTACTGGAGTTATAACAATATTAATTATGTAGACTTTGAGTATCCAAGCTTCATATTTAATAAAATCTTGATAACTTTAAACCCAAAGTTGTAAAAGAGGTACTCATCCTCTTTCCCATCAGTTAGAGGAAAAAATCAGAACCACTAAAAAGCACCAAAAACTTGCTAAAGATGAAACTAGATAATTGTTTATTTATTTCCCTATTAGCATAATCAAGTAATTCCTCACTGATTTATCCACGCAATTATATCATACTCTAGATTCAGTAAATATTACAGTGACAAAATCAATAAACATCTTATTATAATACTCTGAGTGTATGAAAGCAAATATTTTAATCAAAGAGTAAAGGTATGGGCAATAATCAACAACGGAGTGCCAATTTATATTTTTTGACCAAGATAGTGAAGTGAATAAATTTTCTCCAAATTTAGAACACCAAAAGAATATGGAACTGAAGGAAAGATATGAAAACATCCTGTGGGGCATACAGTTCATTGCCTCTTTGTTTTAGATTACTGGAGGTATCAGCTCCTGGCATAGTTTTGGAAAATATAAAAATATGACAACCCTTATTTAATAGATTTGTGAGAAAGTATAGTGTCAAATGTGTCTTAGAGGCTATTACCCTAACAGTTTTGAGGCAAACGCAGCTCTTGCTATATCAGCAAAAAAGGGAAACTTTACTGATTTAAAAGAATAATTTTGAAAATCTTAATTTGAATTTTGGCATAATTAATACTCTAATACAAGTTTGTTGGAAGGAAAATAAGGGAAATGTAGCGCATATTCTTAAAACTGTGTGATACCGTTGAGAATGAAAATTCCAAATACCATTTTTCTCTGAACTTAAATAGTAATTAACACAGGTTAACGCATGGTATCCTGGAACAAAGATATATGGAAGTAATCGCCTCATGAAAAAAGATATTTGGAGCCTTGTATAGCTCCAGGGATTATAATGTCAGGCCATGGTGAAATTTTTGATTTCTACCGGACAATCTGAGCTAAAAACTATGAAGGTGGAGAAAAACCAACAAATTTTATCTGCATATTTAATCCTGACGGCTAAAATCATAGAGTTCCATGATTTTGGAATGGTAGCAGAAATAGGATTACCAGCGGATGTTACCAAAAACATTATTGTGCTGTATTAATCAAGAGTAACTTGCTGGGGTAACAGAACATCAGTATGAGGATTTTCTACATCTATTCAGTTTTTTTAGTTGAAAAGTGCACAGGATGATCATGACCTTAGATGATCTAAAAATGTGACCCATAAGGTTGACACTGGGGATACCCATCAATACAATTAGGACCCATCTGCCAATTCAAGGCTGCTGAAGCATAGTCATAAAAGAAATCAGCAACTGAAAAGCATGGACTCCTTGGAGCTTTGTCAAGTCCATGGGTGAGTCTGATATTTAGTGTATATAAAAAAGATGGATCAAATCAAGTGATGATTGATTAGCACAGTTGAATAAGATCATTATAGGGTATTTTTTATCCATGTGATGACAGTGAAGCACTTTATTTTTTAGGGAAAGCTAAGTTTTTTTCAGTAATACATTTGATCTCAGGGATTTATAGTTAGTCTTGCTAAAAGAAGAACTAGAGAAGTGTTCAATAATCACCACACAAAGAGTATAACTGCTGATGAGAATGCCCCAGGGATTATGGAACGCACCAGCTACCTTCCAGCAGGCAAAGGATTATATCTTGAGTCATCTGAAGTTGTCCTGCATTTTATTATATGTGAATGATTTCAAAGTTTTTAGCGGGACATTCACCAATCATCTGGAACACTTGGAGGAAGTGTTAAATGCCTAGCAATATCACACTTGAAGATCAAGCTGAGGAAATGCCATCTCTTAAAAAAAGAGCTTAAATATAGTGTGTTTGTGAAAACTTTATCAGATTACAACCACAGCTGCAGAAAATAATGGCTATTGAATAGGTGTCATTTTAAAAGAGTGTTCAGGACATACAAGTCTTTCTGAGATGTCAGCAACAATTACAAACTACTAAGATTTTGATGGAATTGTAAAACCATTATTCTACCTATCAGAGGATCCAAAAAAATTTGTATGGAATGAGGAGTCTTGTGAAGCATTTGATGATGTCTGAAAATAGAATGAAGACTAGTACTATTCTGAAGTACCCAGATGTTGATTAGAAGTTTATGCTTTTAATGGATACCGTTGTTGGGATAAGGGATGTTATACCACCTGCTCAATAAGAAAGAGGCCAGGGTTTCAAAAGATCTGGCGATGGACAAGGATAGTTTACTTTATTATATAAAAAATTCACCAAGGGAAAAACTCCCAAGTTGGTGTATTCAGGTAAGGTCATTTATATTGATCTTCTAAATGATTCTCATTAAAATATAGCCCTAAGGTATTTATTGTTTAAGGATAAACGTGGGGTAGAAAAAAGCATAATAGGTAGCAGTTAAAGAGTGGAAGGATGTACATAAGGAATTTACTAGGCGAGAGCTGCCTAACTTAGTGGAAACTGTTGGCTTAGTTTACCAATATAATAATAAGAATAAAGATATTAACAGGTAAAGATTTGAGTGCCAGTATTTTTGGGAAATTTCAAGCATATCCAAGCTAAGATCAAACCCTAATTTGTTACTTTGGGGATTCTGCAACGTTATGGCCATGTTGGTTGAATAATAGTCAATTGCCTTTTCAGATCAGGTTCATATCCCAATATCAGGAAGTTTAGGTAAGGTTAATGGGGCTTTTCCCCAATAATTATAATTCAATCTTAAAATCATGAGCAAAACCCATCATTTGTTTTGCTTAAATATTTAATTTGATCATAAATACAGTCAGCCTCATTAATCGCAATTGAACCCCTTTTAATATAAGTAGATTCCAGTATGGGTAGCACCCAGTGGCATATGTGAGTCAGACATTGACGCTGTTAGATCGAAACTACACTTTGTGTAAAGTAATACTTAGTGGTGATTAGTCTGCAAACAATTTTAAGAGTATATTCACATATACACTAAAAGGTCATGACTGACCACTCATCTCTACTATGATTGCACAGACTTAAAGAACCAGAGGGGTGAATGGCTTAATGGGCTTTTAATCTATAAGCCTATTACTAAGGGTTAAAAACCAAGAGGAAGTATCCCATTAAAATGATGATGAAATATCAATATTACTGGCTGTTCAAGTTGTATAACAGCAAGAAGATGAAAGATTTAAACGGATGATTGAAGAAATATTGGTTTGAATCCTGGGAGATTTAAAGCGTGCTGAAGAAAGTGATGAAAGACTGAGATTAAGAATGGACAGCTGTAAAATTCATTGTGATGAAAAATGGTATTTCTCCCTTAATTTGGAATGCTCAGTATTTATAGAAGCTGCGCACTAAGTCGTAGGGTATGATGGCTTAAGAAAAACAATGGATCATCTATGCCAGTATTATTACTGGGAATTGATCATTTACAACATAGAGGATTATCTAGACTGCTTCATGGAATATCAACTTCACAAGCCCCATAGGAATGTGACAGTTACTAACTAGTGCTCCCTGGGTTCACTTGGCACACAGTGTCAATAGATATGATTTGTCTTTTGAGTGTTAGTACTGGGGAGTAAAGTACATTATAGTTGCAATAGACTATCTGAGTAGATGGGTTGAGACCAAGGCCTTGACAATGTAGATACTAAGAGCACTGCGAGGTTCATACTGAACTAAATAGTGTACCAACATTGAAGCCTGCAAGTATTACTAAGTGATAATAAAACCAACTTTACTTCTTATGTAATTCCAAGACTTAACAAAATTTTTGGGAACATGAGGGTGGTGTCTGCTCCATACCACCATAAAACAAACGGAGAGGTAAAGAGAGACAATGGAACCCTGGCTGCAATGCTAAGAAAAGTAATTGTGAGGGAAAACCTCCACTTATGAATCTTATCTAAGTTTAAAGAACTTCAAGTATTTTATCAGTTATCATATGGTGACCGTGATAAAGCTGTTTGAGCTTTTACATGGACGAAAGCCTCATTACCTCCTATTTCTATACACTAAATTAAAAACAGCTTTGGGGATGAACTCAAAGCAATTACTAACCTGACTGTCAAACATAATGATTAACTTTGTAATCTCAGGCATTTGACACAAAGTTGAAGAGCCAAAGAAGTTCAAATAAACGGGATGATCAAATTAAACCAGCACTCAAGGAATACCATATGGAGGATAGGGTATCCTATTGCAATACCCATAGGTTTGATAGAAGAAACAAGTTGGATGCCTTATGATCGTTTTCATCTAGGATTATCACTAACACAGCAACAGATGCCCATAAGCTTAAGAATATTGCTGATGGTCATATAGTGAACAGGATACATAACAAACACTTAAGGTAGAGGATCTAGGAGAAAATAGTTACAATGTTTTAATGGGACTGCTGAACCTACTAAAAATAGGTTAAATTCCAATGTCTTAGTTAAGTCCCAAGTGGGGATAGCTGAATCATAATAGCTGGTAAGTTAAAAAATGATCCAGTTGAAGCAGAATAGATGAAAAATTAAAGATGTACCTCTACCCTTCTGATAATAGTTTAAGCCCCATTGCAAAAAAATATAAAAACTATTATAAGAAAACATAAAGAAAAATTATAACTGATAAAAATATTTAAAAGATATATTGAGTATTCATTTTTCTTTTGCTGCAATTAAAAGCATCTGGCAGTGTTCCCATCTATCATTGGCAGAATCATCCTAGGTTGAAATTAGATCAACCATAAAGAGGCCCAAAAAAAGGAGAGTGAAAACTTCCACACTGATTGAAAATGGAAAGCCCAGCCTGGGGAGTACAATGACTAAGGAATTTTTGAAGCTGAATAAAATATTTTTAATTGATGTGGGATCATAGATGCACAACCTGGGGAAATACAGGCTTTTTATATATATCATCGTCAACAGCCAAAATACTTTTGGTATGGCATGAGGCTGTAGAACCATGCTCCAAGGAGGCAGAAGTATGAAGTACATTTAGAGGAAACGTGCTAAAGAGAAAGACCACGCGGAGATGCATAAAGCAAGAAAAAAGGGAGATGGACTATGATAAGTTGAATTTAAACCAAGATGGCAGACTCAGGACAGGAATGAAGCAGTGTGCCTCCAAAAATCCATCATTACTGGATAACGTGTTTAAGCAGGGGGTGTGTTGAGATTTTAGTATACACACATCGTCCAGCTCAATCAATTAATTTACCATCTGCTTGCCAACTCAGGGATGATACCCTCTAGTGAAAATGGGAGTTATCGCTGTATATGATAATTATTGTTTGGTGAAATATCCCTAATGAATATTAGCTAGTACTTAGGGGTTTTGATTCCGCCAGGGTACTAATGTTTAAAACGGTGATGAACCCTGACA
The DNA here is from genome assembly GCA_022478985.1 of Massospora cicadina. Taxonomy (NCBI): domain Eukaryota; kingdom Fungi; phylum Entomophthoromycota; class Entomophthoromycetes; order Entomophthorales; family Entomophthoraceae; genus Massospora; species Massospora cicadina. Next base: position 131,076 of record JAKSZP010015796.1, read on the forward strand.
ATGAACAAGTAATTTGGTTATTTAATTTCTAAAATTTGGTTATTTTAGTAGGAGTCAGTAAAAGTTTGTCTTTGATTAACTAAGGGATTTATCTGTTGCTGGGCGGTTGATGCTGCTTCTGATAGCAACTATCAATTAAACTTTTAGGTATTATGACCTACATTTTAAGGGTAAAAGGTCACATTGCCTAAGAAGGTTGCTATCTTAATAAGAGTAATTTTCTGAGATTGAGAAAAGGCGTTGGGACGCAGTTTTTGATTCAACCAAAAGAGGTTGCAATTCTAGTTAGCAGCGAAATCTGACTATATGAATTAGAATGATCAATGTTGGGTGCAACTTTGGAGTGTTGATCCATTGGCTTTGGCTGTCGTTTTCAAATGGTGTGCCAACGGAAGAGTTGGCGCCATATTTCCCTATAAATTCCTTTGGTTTTTAAATAAATAAAGCAGATACTTTATGACAATATTTTTATTATAATATAAACTTTGATAAATTCAGTGCATTTTACTCTTATAATTAGAATTGAAGGATACAAAATTTTTTTGTCTACATATTACTATCAATATATCTGCGGGCGCCTGCATCAAGAGAGAAAGAGAGAGCCTCAGAAACCAATAGTAGTCAAGTATCACCAGAAGGAAGAGTTAGAGTGCGAAGTTCCCTTACTTTCCAGAATTCCTTTAAAGATTAGAATGACAATTGTTAGCACATTCTAGCGTTGGATACAATACTCAACTTGGCTTTAAGAAGCTCAACTATGATTATAGTCTTCATACTATTGATAACCCATTCAATTATACTAATGTCTAAAAAACACATATCAGAACCTTTGAAGTATACCTGAGAGCTAAAGCAAGCAACACAGCTGAATTTATGATTTATTATTCTTTTTCAAGGGTGATTGAGTAGCCAAATCTCTCAAAAGTTTACATAGGCTCATATCCAGAAGAAGCTTTTAGAGGGGCATTGGAATGTTGAGTGATTCAACTTAAGATAGGATAGAAATATTGTCCACCCGACCTTGATGCAGGCTCAGAATAGGTGGTTGGGGGCAGCAGAGATAATGAATGAGGGGGAATTAACAGGGAAATTTTTATTAGGACTAGGGCATATCAGCAAATGCCTGAGGCCCTGCAAAACACGTGGTCCCACCAGGGACTGCAAATTAGAGTATGGGATTGAGCCATAGGCAGTGATCAACCACCTGCTCCCTATTAAGCACATTGGGGGGAAGGTGGTTGGTAAATAAGCAAAATTGAACTACTATAGTGGTATCTACTGGGAGATGGGTGCGTGTTGTGGGAGAGGTGTACCCTGAAATATTGTGGACATAGTTGCCATAATAGTGGCATCAACTTAACAGGTGAAGCTAAGATGATTACCCCTTGTAAGAATGGAAGTTCATTAAGCTGTCAGGTTCTATCACCATCTGGGCTAATCCAATGATTGCTTTGTCTGCAGATAAGATCAATTTACCATTCTATAAGTCAAAATGCATTTTGCTCTGAGGGAGCACCAGGGGGCTCTGAGGCACCTTTAAGAATGAGCAAGATCAAGTCAAGATCTTTGGGAAGAATGAAATGTCCCAATGATTTGAGAGGACTGGATGTCCCTTTCATACTTGTTTTCATACCAGATTGGAATTCTAGGGGGTGTTTTGGCACTGACCATCCTGAAGCTGCTGATGGAGGAGTGAACCCATCAGGATTTTTGGTGGCAGGAGTTTGAGTTATTAATCATTATACTCTTAGAAAGCTTGCCTGATATTTTATGCCAAGCAGAACAAAAGTGCCTTTTGAGTATAATAAAAATATACATTACCAAAAAAGATATATTTTTATACTAAATCAATTGGTGCCGTGGGTAAGAATATTTTTTCATGTATGGAATAGTTTTCAGATATTAGTTCTTAATACTGGCACATGTTTAGTTCTATATACCTGAAGTACGCTGCAATCTAATGTATGAAAATTAATACTTTATTTGAACACTTAAAGGCTGTAAGAGATAAAAGTTGCTAGATATATCATAGAGATGGTCAAAAAAATCTTATATTGCCCTTGATGAGTTTGAAAACTTATGTGCATATTATGCTTATACACAGAACTTTAGTAAAATGAAGTTTCTGGTTGATATGGTAGAGAGCAATTAATAGTATGTTTTAAGTATGATTGTATAGATTTTGAATATTATGAATATAATGTGACAATTTTTGTATAGTAGATCCCAGGTCTTCCTACCTTTAGTAAAATATGATGTGATGAGTTATAAGATGGCATAACATTAAACTTAAGCCCAATAATTTAATAAGCATGTCAAAGATGTATAATATTGCGAAATTCTGGTTTGATCATACTTGATTTGTTAACTGATCTTATATAAGTAATAATTAGTAATTTGGAAAACAAAACTTTGCATATAGATTGAGAAAAAAGATTTTTTTATCTCTTTTCTAATGAAATTTTTTTACAGCATCTATTTTATAATCAGTAATTTAAACTACTCATAAGATCAAACCTATTCATATAGCATTTGATAAAAAATAATACTTTATTAATGAAATAATTATATTAAAGCTATAAAATAATGGTAAGATTTATAAACTTAAGAAGGGAGGATACCCCAGTGGTAGAGTATGGACCCTCTACTACTGCCATCCGAGTTCGATCCTGATAATGGACTTTGGGTTGGGGACGATTTTGACTGTGTTGGTTTTGCGCACCAATGCCCCAAACTGAGATAGCGAATAGCAAAGGCGGTCCATGGAGTTCCTGGCCTATCATACGCCGCATATGGAGGTTTTCTGGGTTTTATCCTCCTTCCCATTTTTCTTCACTTCCCTAATCGGTGCGGTATCGTCCCCAGGTTGGCCCACCTCAAATAAAATTTAAAAATTTTTAAACTTAAGTTATTTATATCTAAAAAGGCGGTGTTTATAGTGACAACATAAACTTTATTAAAAAATGCATTATATTAATATCTTATTTTTTTAATTAATGCCAGGTGTCATAAAATGTTCTAAACCTGACTATCACACCATATAAAGCCAGATTGAAATGAAAAAAGAGCTAGGCATTTTGGCCTAAAAGGAAAATAAGTGTTTTGCTCCAAATCCTGATAAATTAGCGCGTTCCTAAAAAACCGCTGTCACCTCATCCCTTTAATATTTAACTATGGTAGCTAGTATGCTTATTAGGGTTGTGAAGTACACATAATTTATAAAAAAGTGGTTTTGTGAATGAGGGTATAATACAATCCCAGGTGAGCGACTCTTATATGATACTGGTGTAGCAAGTGCTGCTGTACGTAGTTGTTGTTTTCCACACTGGCTAAGTTTTCTAGGGCGCACTATTGCCTTCTTGTCATAAAATTGTTACATTGACTTACTGAACAGGATACAACAAAATTTCCAATCAACCTCTACTTTGGTACTATTACCAACCAAGGTATCCTCTTTGAAAATGTTCCTCTTGAGCTGACATTATATTGGTTACTGGTGCCATCTTCTTGATATTTATCCAAACCTGGTTACAAAAAGACTTTCATGTAAACCAAGTTAAAGATAATGTAACCATAAGCTTGAGATCTTAGTATAAGATTTCTTGATCAATATAAACCAAAGTTTATATACTTATAATGAAATTGAGATATTTGATTCAAGATAAAGTACCTTAGGTAATAGCAATACTATTTCATTTTTAGGAACTTTAGTTCAAGTACCCCTAATTTAAGGATCGCAACATACATCTGTTTAAGTTCAATGTATGTTCTCAATTTCCTTGTGGAAATCCCTTGACTAATATGGTTAGTCTCCTCCATGTGTTATTACCCTCTTCTTGGTCAAGGATAGAAACATTGCTATCAGTTTTGACACTTTTCTCTTTGGGGCTTTAGGTTTTGGAGTTTAAATGGTGGCGCCACTCCAAGGCATCTAGATTCAGATTTTTACATAATCAAAAATATGTTGTTCACCTAATTCAGTTGTACTTTCATTGATATCTGACTTAGGAAGAAGCATCAGTTGGGTTACTATTAACATACCCATCATTTGCGGCATAAATTGCAATGTTTCCAACTTATAATCCTGAAAATTAATTGACCCTTAAGTTAAATGTCATTACTTTCGGTGTCATTGATGCCATAAGGTAAAATTTTCTTAGTTATCATCTGTAAAATTTCTTTGGTTGATTTCATCATTACATAATGTAAAATTATATGATGCTTTCAGTCTGTAAAAGTGGGTACAATTCATCCTTCCCTATAACTTATTATAGTCTTCATAAAATTGTTGTAGTATTAGAAAGGGCTTTTCCTAAGGTTTATATTATATTTTCTGGTATAGTTGAGGCTTCTTCCTTAGCACTTCCTTCCAAGATGAGAACAGTGAAGGACATAAGGTGGTAATACTGTATTCTTTTACACAAATTTACTATCATCTCTGATGTAGTACATGGCTCCCCTCTTGGCCAAAGATTTTAGAAGGGCCTGCCCAGATGACTTGTAACTTTTTAAGTGGCTTCATTTTTCATTATAAAAAATAATCTTGCTTCATATGGTGAATTCTAGTAGTCTAGTTAATCTTTGGCTCTCAAATTGGCTCTTGGATACTTTATTGACTCAATATTCTATAACTGCTTCCAGTTGGATTTCAATCATCTTATTATCAAATATTGTTGATAGATTAGGGGAATAACTTCTTTTTGGTCCGCAGATATTAATGTAACTAGTCAGGCGGGTAAGGCAGCTTCTCTTTGTATAAGACCTTGAATGGGAAAATGCCTACCCTTAGTGAGGCTAGATTGGTAATTTAGTAACGCAGATGGCAATAATTGGTCCCAGTTTATTTTAGATTATAAATATTTCTCTTTAGTATATCTTCTAGGTTTTATTTACACATTCAACTCTTCCTTTTGATGAGAGAGTGTAAGAGGCTAAAAATTATTTAATCTTTTTTTAATCCAAGAGTTTTAGTGCTAATTCTGAAATATGGTTCTTGAAGTTTTCTTATAGCAAGACTGAGGTCACCATGTCTAATTAGAAATTAATTCTATAATAATCCGATGGTTGATCCTGCAGTGTAACCCTTGACTTCTGATGCTTTGACCCATCTTTATAATGGTTTATTGCTATGATAATGAACTTGGTCCCACTTGAAGCGTTAAGCTGTGGTCTTATCAAATCAAGTGGTACATTGTAAAGAGATTTAGATTATATTGTTTGAAGAATTTAATTTCTTCTCAAGGAATTTAAAATTTGCCTATGTAACATATTCCAAGCTCATGCTGTACTTAATCTGATATGACTTCCAATAGAACCAGTCTTTATGTATGTCAATATCTTCTGGAATTGTCCATGGACAATATGCTGTTGGACTTCTATAATTAAATTTTTTAGATTGATGGGAAGGGTATGAAGTTACTGGTTCTTGTTAATCATTCTATATAGGTTTACATCAAAACGCTAAATATCTTTAAAGCATCTCATAAGACATTCTTTATTTTAATCATCATCAAGAGATTCTTATCATGCAGATTGATCATGGCATTCAATTAATTGCTTTCATGTTTCTGAAAAATAAAGCGGTAAGTGATACAGTCCATCATTATTGAGGTGTGTTTTCCTGTCCTGTAGATGTTCTCAAAGTCATATATTTAAAGTTGAAAACTCCATTGGCAAAACTTTTATCAGGACCTTTATATTGCATAGCAGGTAGAGTGACTTATGATCCATCTCCACTTCTGCACTTTAGGAAATTACGCCTAAAGAGATTTACTGTTCTGATAACTACTAGGAAATTACTTGTAGTCTCTATATAGTTCTTCTCCAACCTAAAAGATAGAAATTGAAAGAATTCTATGGGTAGTTATCTCTTCTTTATTCATTAGGATAAATAGCTATAGGACAAATACTGCTGGCATTCATATATAGATATAGTAGACTTGTTAAAGTCCAAGAAAAGTAAACATCATGTTTCTACCATTTTGGATTTCAGTTACTCAAAGGCCTGCTTTTGGTCATGGCCCTGCTCAAACTTGGTTTTCTTTGTCAACAGATATTTAAAAGGTTAGTCATTTATAGAATGAGGATAATCTCTTTATAGTATGTTTAATTGGTTCGACCAACCATCAGTTTGTTTTATTATCTTTTAATTTTATATTTTCTAGTATTTAGACATAAGGGTTAATCCTAATGTAAATGGCCTTATGGGAATGACTTGGTTGTCTAGTTGATATTAATAAATTTTCCAGAAGAATGAATTCTTACTACACATTGTTGCAACTTAATCCTTTTTTTAGTCACTTAGGCTAGTGGGGCTGATTTCATGTAGCCATTATTGTATTCATTATTATTTTTCCATGCACCAGTGTAAAAAGAGCGATCAATAGGCTTATCATTATTCCCATTGGCATTCCTCCAGAATCTTAGTTTAATCAGCTGAATATGATTATGTCAATCAAACCAAAGTTAATGGCTTAGTGTCCACGTTTTCCCCATTATGCTATTTCCTCCATAATTCATTTAAGCTTTTTTCTGCCAAATAAAGGCGCTAATATAATGAGTGATGTGCTGAGCATATCAGAAATATTTTTTTGATAAGGGGATCTGTTTTGGTTATAAGCGGGTGGTAAAGAGTAACACTAGATGGAGAAATTATTGTTAATGACGCCTTGAAGCCACATTCAGTACTTTATACTATGATTTGTTTTCTCCCTTAAGTATAATAAAGCCCTATTTGCTATAATTAAGACCTTTTTCCTTTATTTGTTTTTCAAACACTGCTTTAAGACAGTTCATTGTACAAGTTTTAGTAAACCTATGCTTTCTGATATGAAGTCTGCATTGATCTTAACATCTGGTGCTCAATACAATGGACACCATTGTTATCCTGTAACATTTCAATCTAACAAATATTTGTATGTGTACTACTCCTGATACTCCAGCATGACCTATGGACCTTAACACGGTTTCTTCAATAAACAGCATAAAGTAAGTTCACCCACTCATCTCTGTAGCAAAAAAGGTTTTTTGCCAAGCTGTGGATTGGATGGTTTGATACTTCATATTCCTGAGTTTCTGCTCTTGTAGATGGTTTGGATGATTCTTAACTCCGCCCTGATGGCTTTTAGTGAACCTAGATAACCCTACTTGCTCTCTCTTTGATAACAAAAAAGAGGTTAGCTCCTTGCATTCTTTAGTTTTTTAAGGACAAGAGATTCAGTCGTTAAAAGCACAATAGCTTGTGGCAACCAGATCAAACTGATTGAACAGAAGTTTACAGCAGAACGCCTCCATTTTTCAGGATTGATCTCCAGCTCCGTTGTGAGTTCACCTAATGCTGGGCTTAATTGCCAGTTCTTTCAGTATTGCAAATATTGTGGCGAGCAATAAACTTTAAATGAGATTTCTACACCATCTTTTCCAGCGGTTAAAGATTGTTTTACGCTCACTTTTCACTCTGATGAACTATAGGTCCTAACAGAAACGTCTTGGCCTTTGTGCTATTTTACAATGGGGTATCAAGATCCCTTTATCCTATATCTACCTAAATTTGAAAAAAGCATAAATGTACATAACTTTATTGCTTTACTTGAACTTAGTATGAGTGGAGCACAGAGCCTATGAAGTTGACTATGTTGACTTTTTTGGATTTTAAGTCAGTAATTGATGATGCCCAAACTTCCTGAAGTTGGTATGAGCTACCGTTATGCCATAGTTCTACTGGTAAAAATGTTTGGTGATTGTAATAGATGACAACTTGGAAAACATTGTTTCTTATTTTTTTTAATAATGATGAGTTCTTTACAGTTTTGTGGAACAATTTTATTAAGAAGCTCAAGTTTTATATAGAGCAAAGGTGTAAATAATTTTGACACAAAAATTGCACTTCATGCACGCCTGGAAGCCCTACAATATCAAGTGATGGGTTATTTTCCTGGTGTTGAAAGAGGAGATTAATATTCCCTCATGGTAAAATATCTCCGCCACTTCGCTGCCACATTTGAGGCGCCTAACCCCAGTTGCCAGGAGTTATGCAACTCTTCCAATATGGTCCCCTCCCAAAAGTGAATTAGTTTGCCCTTATGGCCTTCATTCTCATAAGGCTAACATTGATTGGGTTATCTTTTATTGTTGCCAGAAGTTGGGGCATTATTCCATTTGTTTCCTTAGTCTGGATCTAAACCCAAAAGATCATTTAGTGAATTTATGGAAAAGGAAGAAGTGGGAAAGGACAGAGCACAATAGAATCAGGATTTTCTACCTCCAACTCTTATAATAAAATCCAGGGAATGAAAAGTCTTGAAAACTATATTGAATTAAAACCTTGTTCAGTGAGGATGCCCTGCCATCAGTGTTGTACCAAGCAATAGTGGATGATACGGTAGCAGTTTCTATCCTCTGGCACAAAGAATGTGAGGGTGAGTTGGCGCCAGAAGTAATGGTGAAGCCTTACGTTTAACAGTTGGTTCAGAAAGAGCTTCCAGTTCCCTCAAAAATTATTTCTAAGCTAGATGGGGTCTTGACAGTCATTTCTTTTGACACCTTAAACAAATTGAGGCCAAATTTTTGTGCTAACCTACAATAAAATTTAGGGCAAGAATAAACTTTGGATAACAACACAGTCAATGCAACGGATGCATATACTGCTGTATGCACATATAGTGTAATACTAATAATAAGCTTAAATAAATAATATGGACCGTGGAGCACTGATAGATTAAATGTCAATCAAAATAAATAAAAAACTTAGTTTGGCGCCATATATCAACCATTACAAAGTTTACAGTACTGTGGGGCATGAATTATCTACTTAGCTGGGAGCATATAGTGCGCTACTGCTGAGTTTTGGTTCAGTAGTAATATCAGCTTCTATTATTGTGTTACCCAGTCGAGATTATGACTTTCTTGTTGGCACCTCTTTTATGAGAATAATGTGGGGTTGAGGATTATATTGAAGGCAATACTTTAGAAAAACTTGGTCAACACCTTCCGTTATAGTATAATTGAAAACTGAAGGCTCTGCAATATGAAAACAGTAGGTTGTTAAACTCAAATATCTGGATTGTATTGTGCTGGTGGGTATCAATGGATTCAAATATGCACTCAGCAATTGCCTACTCAAGTTATGGAATTCAAGGGCATTCCACTGAGGGCTTTTATAAAATAACTCTTCTAATGGGCCACAAAATTATTATGGGGACTGAGATTATCCTAGAAAATTAACAAGGGTTATATGGCTGAATTTGCGCATTAACTGTGATAATTATAAACTTGTTACCGCGCCTGGGATTATTCTCAAGAATTTTAAAGTTCATAAAATATTTGCCAACCTATATTCTTATCCTATTCAGATAAAGCGACACCAAATCGTTGCTTTTGTACATATGTTACCAAATTAATAAATTAGAGAAAATTCATAACTACTGTACCTTAATGAACAGGGTCTCCCAAGCAAATATAAACAATTTCTTTGTTCATTAGTACCATGGGAAATCCTATAAGGGTTGAAAGAAGAGAAGTACTAAGCTTTGGCCCTTTTTGAAAAATGTGTTTATTTTTTGTAAAAGCTTTTTATTTGGGTTTTAAACATGTTTGGTAAACTAAATGATACTAAAAATCATCCACTTATTTGCATTTCTTCAAATTGGGCGCTCAAAGTCAGTTGATTAAGTTGCTAACACTGAAATTACCCAGCTGGTGCAGCAACAGATGTTGGTGCCCTTTAAGAGTCCAAGGCCTCTCTAGTGTTGATTATTAAAAAGAGGGACAGTTCTAACCAAGTGGTAATAGATTACAGCTCAACAATATTACCAAAAAAGATTCTTACTCTTTACTGCAATCAACAATGCACTAGACTGCTTGGCTGGCGCACAATACTTCTCCACTATGGATTTAATTTCTGGTTACTGGCAGATTGAGCTACCTAATGAGGAGCAGTAAAAGTGCATGATGATAACTGCTCAAGGACTATTTCAACTCACTTGGATTCTGATGTGGCTATGCAACGCCCCCATGACTTTTCAAAGGACTATAAACAAAATTTTGGTGATTTAAGTTTTCCTGTGCTCAGGTATTTTTAAATGATATAAACTTTTTTTATAGATTTTTAAAAAGCATATGGACTGTTGTAAATTTGATATGATTGGATGATAAGCCCAAAATCATTTATGGCGAAATGAATGGAATCTGTCAAGATTCAATATGGTAAAGGTAATTTTAGTGCCTCAAATTGAGGAGGTATTGGGTTATTTCGGAAATTGCCTCAAATTAGGTGATTGTGAAATTAACAAATGAAGTATTGATGGAGCCAATGAGATATGGCAACTTAAATTACTAAGCCATATTAGCAGTAGCATTTGAAGTCGCTACAATATTTGAGATGAGATGATCAAAAGCTGGTTGTTATTAAGTAATTTTAGAGTAAGTGGAACAGGAAGAATCCGCGATATTAAGTATATTAAATAAAAGAAGTTGTGGGAGCAAGTGCTCCATATTTATTTAAAGTTATTTTGTTGTTTTGAGGGCAGTGATCATCATATCATTGGTCCCTATTGCTCAGTGGGTTAACCCTGTGCAAAAATCTACTGGCGTATTTATTGAATACTGGTAAAGTTATAACAGTGGTTCTCACTACAGGGGGCCCATTGGACAATCACAAAGCCAACAACCTTCCTCAGTCACTGACCATGTTCAATCAGGCTTACTCTGGAAAGGATTCTTTTTGAGATGTCACAACCATTAAATATGCAGAACTCAAGCTTGCCTTAGACGCTGTGCTCCAGTGAAAAAAGGAGTTATTACAGTAGGTTCATATTAATAAGCTGCCTCCATTTGATTGCAATGGGAACATTCATGGATTTTTTAAGCAATTTGAGTTTGCAGTGGAAGGAGCTTCAGATTGGCATAAAGCCATATTATTATAATCACTTTGGATGTTGACAGCGCTAACTAAGTTGTTTGCTATCTCCTCACCAGTTCTGCTACCTATCAAAAAGTGAAAGATACTGTGTTGTAGTTATTCGGAGGGACTATGAAAATGGCACAGTGGAAGGCGGAATTCTTAACAATTTGGTTTCAGCATAATGAGACTCTCACTGCATTTGCTGATCGCTTTATTATGGAGGCTCATGTGTTAATTGGGCAGGTCTTTAACTGAATCAGATGTATGCATAGCGTTGACCACACTGTAAAACCATACTGTGAGCTTTTCAATACCATGGCTTCATATTTAGAAGTTGGTATTCCTTTGCTTAAACTTGTTCAAATCTTGCACCAATTATTTGCTAACTTCCCTCTGCCCAACATAGAGTGGTACCATATCCTCTCCACTGCTGGACCTTCTTATTTGAGGAAATCATCTCTTCCAGTTCAGCGTCCGTTTGGTAACCACCAGCCTTATTCTCAGCACACGCCTCATCTCGAATGGAGTTGCTGTCAACAGTTCAACTATTGGGAAGGATCAGTCTACACTGCTTGACCCCATACTAACTTTTGGGATGGGAAATTTCACAACAATCATGGACGCAGATCTTACAGGATCAGTTATTTCTTGTGTGCTCATTTTAAGCACATGGCCAGAAGTTGTCTTCATTGACAGGGGTTTTCCCTCCCGCAGGGAAAGTACAATCAGGGGAAAGTCAGAGCAGAGTAGAGATGGGACTCTCTACTTCTGCTAATTTAATTCAAAACGTCCCACCTGAACCTATCCTTGTACAATCAGTGGAAGAACCCTTGGCTAATGTGTCAGTCTTATATCAGCAGCCAGTTGGAGGGGCGAATATTTTGACACAAGTGCAGTCTGTGGCTATGGCGGAAGAGGGGTCCCAGTTGCAGGTTGAGCCATATGCTTGCCAGATGTTTGACTAAGTTTCACCTGAAAAGTTGGACCCCTCCTCTGTTGCCCCTTTCTTGCAAGCGGTAAGCATCGCTCATCCAGTCAACACTATTATCACACAATACCCCAGTATTGGCGAGGGGATTGTGGGATTTCTTGAAAACAGAGATGCCATAAATGTCTATGTTACAAACAGTCAAGATGCATCTTACTCCAAATGTACTTACTGTGACCTGGTTGTAGCTAAAACCCATGTCCGTGCCATCATAGATACAAGTGCCACTGTCAATATAGTTTCCACCAAGTTGGTGGCCAAATTATCATCAAAACTGGATGTGGACTATTGGGTGGTATATGGAACTGCTGGAGCGGATAATACAGTCTCTGAGGGAGCATACAGTGTGCTTCCATTGTGGTTTGGGTCTATTGTTGTGGTAGCCCCAGATATAGTGTTACCAAATAGCCATTATAATCTAATTATTGGAACCACCTTCTTGCGATACTATGGAGCTGTTATTGATATGACAGACCAGACTTTTGAAATATTGGGTCAGAGGATTCCAATTCACTTCACCTCTAGCGGAGTGCCAAATGATCCAGTGCATATGGGGAATATCAATATAGCTTATAGTGACGGAGTAATCCCAGTGCACTACCATTAGTTAAAGGGCAAAACCCGGGCCCTTCTACAACAGATTTATGAATATCAAGGGCTGCCGCTCCAAGCTTCTGGACTTATATCAATTCCATCCGGGCATCAAGTTATAGTAAACACTGACTTGGTGATAGAAGTTCCAGATGGACTCTATGGGGAAGTTATTGGGCCATATCAGCAGTCGCGGTTCAAGTCTCACATAGCCCCAGATATTATATTACCAGGGCAGGGGGGTCAAAGTTTTTCTTGCAAATTTACAAATGGTACCACTGCAAATCCGCCGCCACCAAATAGTGGCATACTTGCACTTTATCCCATCGAGGAGGTTAGTTCAGTTCATGACTTTGGGTCACTGGAGGAATTTGGTCTGCCTTTTAGACCGCAGCTCAATATAATGGTAGTAGTATAACATGACGAATTAATGGGGCTGTCAGAAACACTGAAGGATAGGGCAATCGCTTTATTTGAAAAATATAAAGAGATCTTCGCTGTTGATGACCACAATTTAGGATGTGCGCGGGGGTGGTTCATAGGCTGGACACTGGAGATCACCCTCCGTCAGGTCAATGCCAATCCGCCAATCAAGGGTGGCAGAAGGAGTAGTAAATGAGGAAATTGACAAGCTATTAGAGCAAGGGATGCTTGAACCATTAAAGAGTCCATGGGCTTTACCCGTTCTGATTGTTAAAAGAAGGATGGCACCAACCGCATAGTAATAGACTACTGAGGGCTCAACAGCATCACCAAAAAAGACTCCTATCCCTTACCACATATTGACAACAATTTAGATCGGCTAGGGGGAGCTCGTTTCTTCTCAGCTATGGACCTGATCTCGGGCTATTGGCAAATTTAGTTGCCATCAGCGGAGCAGGAAAAGTGCACTATAATCACTTCCAAAGATCTTTTTCAACCAGCTCAGATGCCTCAAGGGCTGTGTAACGCCCCAGCTACATTTCAATGAGCAATGGATACTATCCTGGGGGACCTAAAACTGTCATGTGTCCTTGTATACCTTGATGACATTATTGTTTTCTCCCAAACCTTCTTGGAACACCTTGATCATTTAGTAGCTGTATTCTACCAGCTCACTGAGGCCAACATAAAGATCAAACCTTGGAAATGCCACTTCTTTAAGGACCAGCTGGAGTACCTGGGGTTTGTAGTTGACACCACAGGGTTGTGACATCAATCAGCCAAGGTGGAAGCTATCCATAAACTGACTCTGCCCAACAGCAAGCGGGATATACAGGTATTTTTGGGGATGTTTGGCTATTACCAGAGCTTCATCCCTAACTTCAGCTGTATTGGGGCCTGCTATTTAAGTTGTTAAAATAGGACACTACGTTTGAATGGAATGAGCGTCAGCAATGCACTTTTGATATGCTTCAAGTGGCGTTAACCAGTGCACCAGTGTTATGCTATCCCAATTTTGAGAAAGAGTTCATTGTTCAGATGGATGCATCCCTTTCTGCTGTAGGATAAGTCATATCCCAAAAAGGTGAGGAAGGAGAAGAGCATTTTGTAGCATATTGCAGTCGTAGCTTGAACAGTCATAAACGCAATTATACTATGACTGTGCGTGAGCGTTTAGCGGTGATCTACGCCTATAAACAATTCTAATTGCACTTGCATGGAGTAAAATTTAAAGTTGTAACGGATCATGCCTTGCTACGCTGGTTACAAAATCTTAAAGAACCAGAAGGGCGTCTAGCCCGATGGGCTCTTAAATTGCAGGCATCCAATTTTGAAATTTTTCATTGACCTGGAGCAAAACACCAGAATGCTGATTGTTTATCGAGATTACCCATAATTGCAGTTATGGAAGATCTGAGCGATATTATGTTTGATAAGGTGCTTAGTGGCAAGTACAATGATGAACTGACCCCAGTCATAAAGGTATTGGACGAAATAAGGGCCAATATGTTCCAGAGAAGTGGAGAATTGTATAAGCAGATAGGGGACACTACCATGAATATTCCAAGACCTTATGCCCATCCAAATATTATTATGAGCGTACACTGAGCGGTTGGACATGGTGGAGTATGTAAGACCATGAAATTATTGCGACCTTGGTATTGCTGGGAAAGCATGAACTTTGATTTACTTGATACTATCTCCTCCTGTCACCAGTGCCAAGTGGAAAAGCCGTTCCACCATAAGACTTCATACCAGTTAGTGAAGCCACACTTCTCCTGGCACACCAATTCAATTGATGTGGTGGATCCCTTACCAACAGGGGCAAACCAGTCCAAATACATCTTGGTAGCAATTGACCACTTGACCAGGTGGGTTGAGGTGTGGCCAATATATGATTTAGGGGCGCTAACGGTGGCCAAGCTTGTCATGGAATGTATAATTCAGCGACATGGTTGTCCCCAGTTCATCCTTACTGATAACGGAAAAAACTTCACTTCCCACATTTTTCCAAAGCTTAATGAGCTAATGGCCATCTGAGGGGTTTTTACAACCCCATATCATCCCAAAGCTAATGGAATGGTGGAGCAGGTCAATGAGACTTTAGTGAACATACTCTGTAAATTAGTAGCGGATTTACCCTCAGACTGGAGCTCCCTTTTGTCCACCGCCATCTTTGCTTATAATATTAGTTATCATTCCTCCATGGGGAAAAGCCTATTCTAATTGCTTTACAGATGGCATCCCGCTCTGCCCGCCCTCTTATATGCTTTTGTAGAGGACACTGGCAGTATTAATACACAACACTATATAACCATCCTAATGAATATCCTGATTAAATTACAAACCAAAGCGTACTTGTTCATCCTAGCCAAGAGAATCAAAAGTCAGGCTGCCAATCAGGTATGACATAGTGACCTAGCACAGTTCAAAGGTGGAGACATGGTCCTATTCTATAATCAACATGGGTTCAGCTGGTAACATAAGCAGGCCAGTATCTGGATCAGGCCATTTGAAGTCATTGAGAAGACCAGTATAGATGCATATACTATCAAGGACCCTACCAGTGGTTAGATCATTAACCAAGTTCATGCAAAGTTCTTCTAGCCATATAAACAATAGAATCCTTATCGTCCAGTCAAGGAGGGGTAATGTTGTGAATTTAATATGACTGGATGATAAGCCTGAGGTTATTATGGCGAAATGAATGGAATCTGTTGAGATTCAATATGGTAATGGTAATTTTAGTGCCTTGAATTGAGGCAATATTGGGTTATTGGGAGATTGCCTCAAATTAGGTGATTGTGAAATTAACGAATGAAGAATTGACAGAGCCAATAAGATATGGCGAATTAAATTACTAAGCCATATGAGTCATAGCATCCAAAGCCGCTATGATAAAGACGAGATGAGACGATCAAGAAGGGTTGTTGTTAAGAAGGATAGTGAAAACAAGAGAGAGAAGAATCCTCGGTATTAAAGTAAATTTAATAAAAGAGGTTGTAGGAGCAGGTGCTCTGAATCTATTTAAAGTTATTCTGTTGTTTCAAGGGCAGCAATAATCATATTGTTGGTCCCTATTGCTTAGTGGGTTAACCCTGTGAAAAAATCCGCTGGCGTATTTATTGAATACTGCCAAAAATATAACACGGACCATCTTGGAAAGATGTTTTGCCAGCTCACTAAACCCAATTTGAAAATTAAGCTAAAGGGTAGCTTCTTTTGAGAGCAACTTAAATATCTGGGGTTTGTCAGTGACAAACAGGGCCTACGGCCCCAGCCAAGAGAGATTTAAGCCATTGAATGGATGACCCTGCCTAGCAATAAATACAACATCAAAACTGTTCCTGTAAATGATTGGCTTTTACCACTGGATCATGGAAGATTTCCGCAATACAAGTGAACCATCATTTCACCTTCTCAAAAATGGAGTACAATTTGTGTGGACAGAAGACTTCCAGCTCGTCTTTGAGAGATTAAGCATTGCCTAACTCAAACGCCAATAATTATGTACCCCAAAGTTGATATGCCATTAATTATTCAGATGGATGCATTGCTCGCTGCTATGGGGATGGTGTTCTCACATCATGATGCTGAGGGAGAACACCCCATCTCTTCTTGCTTTCAGATGCTGGATATACATAAATAAATTTCATACTGTTATGGAAAAACATTGACAGCTATAAATTTACGCTTGCAAACAATTTTGGGTGTATTTCCACGACTTGCATTTTACTGTGGTAACTGAATAAGCATCTCTACGCAGGTTACAAATTATCAAGGAGCCCAAAGGATGGCTGACTTAGTGGGCATAAAAGTTTCAAGATACTTTTTTGAAACTCAACATTGGCCCAGCGTTAAGCATCAGAAACGCAGATTGACTCTCCAAGTGGCCTACTACAGCCATATTGGGTGTTCCAGATGATTCTTTTTTTGATAAGATAGTAACCTAGAAGTATGATAATGAGCCTGAAGAGGTTCAGCGGTTTTTGGTGAAGCTAAGAAAGAATACCTTTATTAATGATGGAAACTTTGTTAAATAATCAAGGAACAATCCATCATGTATCCCTAAACTACTGAGCGAAATTTTTAATTTATGTGGCCATAAGGCAATAGGGCATTGACAAAATTTATAAAATGATTAAACAGTTATGGACGAGTAATTATTGGAAATCAATGTCTTTTGATATTCATGAAACTACAACTATTGCAGGAAATGCCAAGCTGAAGCGCCTTACCAAAAGCCACTTAAGATCAATTAGTTAGACCTAATTGTTTTCTGGCATACCATATCTATCAATGGTGTTGGGCCCTTGGCCAATACCTGTGGCCAATTCAAGTATTTAATTGCAGCCATTAACCACTTTACTAAATGGGTGAATGCTAAAACTATAAAGGACCTGGGTGCCGCACCAACACTAAGTTCTTGTTGGAAAATTAAATTTATCTGCATGGTTGCCCCAATTTATTCTGACAGATAATGGGATTAACTTTACGCCCCCAAAATATAGTAACTCAATGAGTTGATGGAAACATTGGGGTGTTGTCTAATCACTATCACCCTGAGACCAACGGCACTGTTGAAAGTTTGAATAGTACTCTTGGCTTTTTTAAAGTTGGTACAAACAAAGTGTAAGGTTGGAACCTCTTTTTACCTTCCACTATGTTTGCTTATAATATTGCTTATTATTCCACCATGGGGCACTCGCCATTTGATTTATATGAAAAGCATCCCGCACTAAAACCATTGTTGCACTCATGTCTTAACCCTTTGCATTAGTATGTCATGCTGGAGGTGACAATACAAGTTGACACCCAAAGACTTTAAAAATAAATTGAGTACAAAGGGTTTAAGAATAAAACATGAGGTCCAAGTAATATTTTGAAAAGATCATGTGGTTGTTAGTTCAGCTGCAAAGCTCTACATATTTAAACGCGCTGGCAAGAAAAGAGAAACTATAACACAAGATAATGATGACTGACAGAACTTCCAACACTTGGCATAAGGGAATTGGTATGGTACTATGATAAGCATGGTTTTGGAAGGACTAGCAAGCTAGAGCACATTTGGAAAAGTCCCTCAAAGATTATACAGAAGTATTTTCTGATGCCTACGCTCTAAAGGATCCCATTAATGACTACCTTATCAAATTGGGTTCATGCAGAGTTCCTTAAGAAGTACCATCTGCACTCTGGCCTTAAGTCCACCAGCTCTCAATATTTTATTTCACTTCACACATCTTATTCCTCTATGTTCAGTCAAGTGGGGGAAAATGTAATTGGTTTGACCAACTTTTGGTTTATTTTATTTTATTTTATTTTTTAGATTTAAATTTTATTTGAGACAAACTGACCAGTGGATTGACATTACTGATACAAAAAACCAAAAAAACCAACCAAAAAACACAAACTAAATGCCCTAAATGAGTGGCGAGACACCAAAACAAAAAGGAAAATTAACCTACTAGGTGTAGCATTTGTGAAACGCTTATCCCAGAATGGCAGAGGGGGAGGGGGATAAGGCAGATTATCAATTTCATCTTCACAATTAAAGAGGAGGATCAAAGCTGAGAGCAAGAGGGTTGGGGCATCCCTGGGATGTGGGTCTAGATAAAATAGATAATTGTTAAGTTATCTGGTAACAATATGGGACTGGAGCATAGCCTTCAGGAATTTGGCTACATGTGTTCATCTTGTATGCATGCATCGGGAAGCTGGGAAAATTTTGTGATATTGGCTCTGGTGATACATGTGGTGGGGGAAAATTCTGCCAGTGCAACAACTTGCTTGATAGCAGTAGTGGCAGTTTCCTTTAATCGTTCAATTTCCACTTTTGCAACCTCAGAGAAATTGGCAGGGAAATCGGTTAAATGTAACCCTTCAATAAATTCAGTGATAGAGAGTGCCACGGCTTCACAGAGATGGCGCTATCAGGAGATGCCACTGCGGCCTCAGCAAGTTGATGATCACTCAAGAATGGGGTAGCGGTAGGTTTGGGGACATATTTCTTGGGTGAGAATGGGGCATCAAAACCTGAAGGTAGATACAGTTTCAAATTAATTGGAAAGTCAGGAGGTGGGACAATCTCCCCAGATTCAGTTATTTCATCCAATAAGTCCTAGTGATTTTGGTTGAGCATGATTGATTTGGAGGGACGTGGTTTTGGTTGGGTAAGTTTTGGGGCGTGAAATTGGTTGGATTTAATTTGGGTCAAAACCTGCTCCTGATTGGGTATATTGTGAGAAATTAAGCCAGCTTGGGCTTTGGTTGCAAAGGTTTTGCTGATTTTTGAGCGTTCAGCTGGAGGGGTGGGGGAAGCCAAAATCCTCACTAAAACGCTGTTTTTGTGGCCACATGTGTGGGCTTGGTGGATTCCACATTTTTTGAATTGTAGCTACAGTTTTATATGGAATGATCCAACTCATGGCAGAGAGAGCAAATGGTTTGGCCATTATCAATATGAGCCCAAAAGAAGTGATCTGGTGCAGATGGGATATGTGCACGTGGTGGGATGTGCTGGGCTAAAGTTGGCTGGTGAGAGGTAATGATGGCCATTGCCCGTGATGCCACTAATTGCTCAGCTCCGCTTGGGACCAGGAAGAGGAGGATGGGGTCTGTACCATATTTGGACAGCCCCATCATCAATTCTTCATAGAGTGTATGAGGGGGAAGGTGCGAAGGAAGGTTTGCAAAGGTCACCACCATTGTGGTGTCACTGATGAGGCGTGTATGGGTTGTGGTAATAGGTGTGTTTTTATATATTAAGGGCATAGTTGCTGCAGCAGCTGCGTCCTCTTCAGTGGGAAAACCAATATCAAAATAGCCCTTATAAGGGCGGAAGTCAATAAATTCAACTGGTGAAAATGTGGTCATTGCCAGCTCAATGAATGCTTTGTCAGCATATGGGAAGAGATGTTTATATTTGACTCAGAGGCAAAAGCAAATATTGGATCAGGGTAGGGCAAGTGGGTGGGGGAGGGTTGGGTGGACTTGCGCTAAGTGTATTAATAAGTCCCTTGGAGGGACAAATCAGCCTGATGCATTAGGTGGGCTGGATGAGCCCATCTGTAAGTGTTTTCCTGCTGGGTGGAAAATGCTAGTAGGTGGAGCGCCACTGCACCACGCTGGGGCAGCAGGTGGCGGATCCATTGACATAAATGGAAAACTGATATGGTGTAGGTGGCGATGGAAAATTAATGAATTCTTTTAATAAATTCGCACAAATGTGATGTCAAGTGGAAAGAAAAGCTTTTATCGGTTTATTTTATTATCTACTTAATTTTATAAATTCCATATATATAGATAAGGGTTCAATCAAACATACATGACCTTGCGGGCCATGCTTTGGTTGTATCCAGCTGATATAAATAGTAAGGCCTAAAGAAACGATCCTTATGGACCATCTAGTACTAAAAAAAGAAACAATCCTTACCCCCATTGTTGCAAATTGATCCCTTAGTATTGTGACAACTATGGCCAGTGAGTTTGGTTTTTGTATTATCATTATTTATTCATTTTTATTGTCTCGCATTGGTGTAAAACTAGTCATTAAATAGATTTATTATTATACTCATTGGCCATTCCACCAGAATCCAACACTAATAAGCTGACTATGATTATATGGTTAATAGACCAAAGTTGATGGCTTAGTAGCCACATAATTCCCCATTAAACTAGACACAAAAATTCCTTAGTGCTTTTTCTCTGCCAAATAAAGGCGCTAATATAATGATGGTGAGCTGAGCATATCAGGAAGGAAATTCCATTTAGAAGGGGGTCTGTTTTGGTTATCAGCGAGTGGTAAATAACACCACTAAGATAAGAAGCTTGTTAGGCGACGCTTGAAGCCAAGTCAAGTACTTAATCTATGGTGTGCTTTCTCCTTTAAGTATAATAAAAGCCTCTTCGCAATAAATAAGGCCTTTACCCTTTTTTGTTCTAAAACATTTCTTTTTAAACAGTGCTTTTTTGGTGTTAGTAAACCTGTGCTTTGAGATATGAGCCTTTATAATGATCTTAACATTGTATCCCAGAATTCATGAAAAACTTGAATGTAAAATATGATTTGGGATAATCAATAGCCACAATCGCGCATATCTTTCCTTCCTGTGGCTTAATTATCTGGGAACATCTTATGTACCAGGAAATTTAACTTCTTTCTTCAAAAATATACACTTGCTGAGCTTCAGTTTCAAATTGTATTCTTAGAGTAAGGTAAACACTTTTCACAAGTGATAAAGATGGTCCTGGAATGTATGGCCAAACATGGTATTGTTTTCCTCATTAGATTATCTCATTTGTAATTTCAGTCACCCAAAGACTTGGTTTATCAATTTTCTGTAACGTTGCAGGGGTTTTGAGCCCCTGCAGCATCGTTGTTGGCTAAAACAAACCCTTACTGCTATCAAGGCCAATTCTTCTATTCTTGGCCGAAATATCTATCTGCCAGTAGCCACTGTCAAGGTCCATAGAAGAGATGTACTTTGATCCTCCAGACTGCAAGAGTCATCACTTTAGAGCGGGTGCAATTCCTTTTTTGTAAATTAGTTTAACTTTCATAGTCCATAACCACAAGGCGAGTTCCATCTTTCTTGCATACTAACACACTAGCAGTGAAGCCCTTGAATACTTTAATAATCTGATCAGCTCAACTTCTGTGAGTAGTTTCAATCCCTTTGCAATAGCTTCATCTTTAGCTTTTTTTGCGGTACAGCTTAGAAGTATAAGGGATAGCTGAGTCAGAATACAAACTATTAAGCTCAACTTTTGAAACCCATTTTATTTGGTCTAATGATGAAAAAGTCTCTAAACACATCCTGGTAATCATTTATTTTCTTTTTTCTCATTCTATATCACTTTAGAAAAAATCTAGTTAAAAATAAACCAACCGCTTGGAGTGCGTTAGTTATGTTGCACCTTGATAGTCTTGCTTGTTAGATGACTTTTCTCTGCTTTGCTTTGACATACTAGTTGGTGAAATTCCCCAATACTACAGTAAACCCTCCAAATAAAACTATACAAAGAGCTTTAGTAAAGCCCTTCAGCTCCTACTCAAAAATCCCATCACAGCAGTAGATTATAAGTATTTTTGGGGGGTTTTATTCATGATTAATTTAGCATCTCTCTTTGCTCTCCAGGTCAGATTTTCTACAATTTCTCTTGCGCTCTATAGTAGCCTTTCTTATACTCTGATTATAGCAAGTAGCTGTATGACAATCTTTTACATAAAAGTGCATTAGATGGTATATTTACGCTTATGTTCCTGAAAGCATATTCTCTGTTAGCGCGTCTTAGCGTCTTTTTATCTGAACACTAGAGGCAATTGGTGACTGAGTAATATCATAGTGCTGGTTGTAAAATTGATCCTCAAGCCAAACCTAAAGAGAGACTGGGTATTTATTAGATAGCTGTAGTAGTCATTATTCAGAACCACTGCTGAAGCTGTCAAAATCATTTATCTAGTATTTATTTCATTGTGGAGTATGTTCCAAAGGTGCGCGTGATGTAGAGTCTAATTGGCCAGTACTTGTCATTATAGTTAATGTCATCATAAACTTCAGTTCTTCATTAACATGGAGGAAATTATGTCAAAAGGACCTGTGTCAATAAAAGCTTACCTGAAAATTATTGTTAACATAGTTTTATATTGTTAAAATCTTCTCAAATGGTTTCATGATGTCAAAACGCCAGTGGTAGACTATAAAACTTTAACAAAAGCTTCTAACTTTAGAGAAGCTGAGTTTATGTTCTGTTAAAAAGGGGCGACTGCACAGTTTTGAAAGGACTTACATATTTAATATAAATGCTTCCTGTTTGTTGACAGGAAACGTGATCTGAGCTTAACACTAATAGTTAAATTTAAAACAAAAAGTTACAAATTTCTTAGAAAAAGTAGTACCAACTCTAAAAAAGTGTTTTATTATGTATTTTATTTATATATATGCCACTTGGAAATTCAATGTCCGCCTATCATAAAACATTGTCATTGGTTGCCAGAGCATACCACAACTTAATGTATATTTCTGAAGCATCAAATATGCTACTAATAAGTACTTTCATCAACACTATTGAAATATTGCAGCAATTGAGCCTCAAGTTTTGTAGACTAAATCTTGACAACTTGGCCTAATAATTTTTAAAGTCTATTCTCAAATTAGCCATGATTGATCCCTCAATTGATTGACATATCTGTTATCAAAAGCTTCTCTATTGAAATCCTGAACTCCATCAAATTAGCTAAAATTATGCAAAGCTAAGTTTGAGCTTCCCTCTTGTAAGCCTAAAAAGAATCAAATCTAATTAAAAAATCAGCAATCATGTTTAATTAAATAAAGCACTAACTTTGGGACATTATGGATAAAGCTTAACCTGGGTCAAACCCCAACACATCCCCCAACTAAACCAATTTTTTAACATGTTTAATGGTGCAAGAAAAACAGGAGGATACTAAGCTAGGAGTCTATTAAAAAGTTTATTGTATTTTATTGCTGACTTACAGAAAGGTCCTTGAAACAACCCCACATACAAAATGCGGTGGAAAAATATTTTCATCCATCACCAAAACTTAAATACAGAGTTGAAAAGAAGCAAGCGGAATTCATTTCAAAGGAAATTGATGAAATTAAGCCAACCCCTTAATAACAAGAAGTAAATTATCAGTACAAATTAAAAGGAAAAGTAATGAGATATTTTACAGTTTTGATAGCTATAATCATAACTTACAAACTTAAAATGCACCCTATTCACGATATGCACATTGGTGAGGTCCTTTCTTTTATAGGAATCAAATGTTTACTTATATGGTGACCTTAAAAAGTCCAACCCAGAGCTTGTCCAACTTATTCCACCATCCAAAGCTGTGTCTTTTACAATAACTAACCGTGTTGCAAATTACAAAAGATGGAAGAGCAGGTCACTTTTCATCTTTTTTTATTCTTTAGCCTGACTTTTCATTCTGATTGTATTGGTGTATGCAGAGGTCTTAATCCTATTAGAACTTTTGGCAAGCTTTCCAAATATCGTAAGGGAATCATTTCAACTCAGTTTAAGAGCAGAATATAAAGTTGGTTCAAAATAACTCAATGCCCATAAAGTATTTTAAAAAAGATTTATCTGTTGATGAATTATGGCTTAAATTATAAGCAAATTTTGCCGCTATATTTAAGTCACCCAGTTGGAAAGTTTGTCAGCTACAAGCTTCTTCAATATAGTTGCTAGAGTACCATTTACTCTTTACAACCATTCCCTTGGTTTCTGAATGGTAAGACGTCATCAGTACACCTTGTATTACCATTATCCCGTTTATTTTTTAGGGTGATGTGCTAGTAAGATTGCTTGTTTATTTGTAAAAATAAGATAAGGGAAACCTTGCTTATAGTTTAACTGCTTTATATAAGATTGGCAGTACTATTAGCATTTACAATGGATAAAGCATGATCTGTACCTAATATGTCACGTGATTGATAGCCACAATAACGTATCAACTTTTTATGCACTCATGGTCATAGGCCCTTTATGTTGATGAAGCTGTATGCCAAGAAAACCCAGGATTTTCTAGCCAGAAAAATGTTGTCTTCTTATAGGGCTTGTGGACCAGACACATCATGCAACAAGAAAGGTTTGCCGCAATGTTAAAATATTGGATTACTAATAACATTCCCATTGAACCCAATATAAGGTTTTTGTAGGCCTCCATGTACAGTTAATTTGTGAGATGCATAGACTAATTGCAATGCATTTGGAAGGCTTTGAAATATTAAGGACTTTTTCAATGATTTTGAAGACTGACCCTTGTCAAACTTTGTATTTTCCATTGTCTTAGTCAATGTCAGCAGGATATCTGATGGTTGGTCTTCAATAATCACCTGTAAGCATCTTCTCATATAGATTGGCTGTTTCACTTTGCATATCCAGATTGGTTGGTAAGCACAATAAGTAATCTGCATCCTGATGCGCAGTACCCACTTAATGCACAATCTCAAAATTATACATTTGCAAAAATCTTGGCCCAACGGGCCAGTCTCTTAAGACTCCTTTAAATTTGTGTAGCCATCACAGTGAAGAATTGTCCATCACTACTTTGAAATAAATCCGTGATGTATATCCTTAACAGCTTACAGGCGAATATTATCACAAGTCATTCACACTCTGTTACAGTGTAGTCTCGCACCTGCTTACTTAGAGTACATATTGCATATGCTATGGGGTATTCATAACTATCATCATCTACTTGACTTAATGTGGCACTGATTGCCATTAAGTATGAATTTGTTTGTATAATGAATGGCCAATCAAATTTGGGTTCATAATATTGATTTCATCATTAAATACATTACAAGTACATTGAAGGAGTTCTAGCTTCCTTTTTTGCACTAGTGGTGCCCAACCCAAAAAGGGGAGCCTCCACGCATCTTTATTTGCAAATGGGTCAAACAAAGGGATTATTAAGAATAAAGAAAAACTCTTGATATGGCACCTCAGCTGACAGCCTAGGAAGCCATATCAGAAGCTGAGGAAGGTTGGGGGAAATTTTGTCTTGTGCCCACTATAGCTGGCTGACCATGGCGGACAGCATTGAGGTTGGAGCATCAGTGACATGGGGCATAAGGATGTATAGTTGTTGATTTCTTCATTTATGAGGCCAGCGGTGTCCATAGCCTCAATGTATTGAGCAAGTTGATGCTCAGCGAAAGCAATGAGAGCTGGCACACAAGTGAATGACTTGATGTGCTGGCGAGTTTCAGGATAATTCGTGTTAAAAAAAGAAGTTTTTGCCACATCGATGCAAGCATGGATCACTCCAAAAGCAAGCTCCTCAATTCCATATTTTGCATCCTCATCAAAATCATGGGGATTATTTGGGATGGGAATACCCTCAACAAGGGGTTCCATCGCCCCATGGAGATGTTGGCGGAGGAGGGTGTTGGATAGAGCAGCAGCTGCTTCTACTGCCATTTTATTTATATTTTTATAATTAGGAAAACGGTTTTAGAGCGAAAACAGCAGAGATGCAAATCATGCGAATTTACAAAAAAAACCCCTCCAAAATCAAAATCCAGCTTGACTTTATACATCTGATCGCTGTCATCAATCCATTTTAGGTAGTCAGATAGATTTAACTCAGCCAATGCTGGGCCTGCCACTGGAATTGGAGTGGTGGCCAGAGCTGATTGATTGTGGACAGTTGACCATGGCATCTAAGCTTTAATTAAGTCAGCCATCAACTCAGGATTCTGTAATCTAGTCAATCTACTTTAAAAATTTTAAAATTTTAATTTTGATTGGGCGCCACTTTGGGAGCCACACCCAATTTCTCTGAGTCTGGGGGCGGGAGGATAAAGCCCCATTTGAAGAATTGGGGCAAAGCTGCCACCAATCCAATGCTGGAAGAAGGAATGGAAGAATTGGCAGAGGTGGAAGCTGTGGGGCACTTGCGCTTTGATTTTTAATCTTAAAGCACAAGGGGCAAATGGCGCAGCATTTTCAACATGCGCCCAGAATGGGTGATCAGAGGTGGATCTGATTACAGTGTGAGGGGGAATTGCTAGGTGGGAATCACGATAAAATGGGTAGATCATTGCAAAGGCGCAAGTCCCTGCCAACTGATCCACCCCGTTAGGAACCATGAACTGCAACACAGGGTCTTCAACATAAACGGCAAACCATCCATGAGCTTGTGGTGGAGGCGTTTGGGGGATAGATGGGAGGGCAACACAGCAAACTGGACCACCAATGTGACCTCATCTGGGAGCCAGGTTTATATTTTGAGAATGTAATTTTTTTAAAAAATGATTTGCAACTTGGCTGTGCCTCTGCATCAGCTCCTGAATGGAAGCCAAGATCAAAGTACCCCTTAAATTGGTGAAGTCAATAAATCTGGTGGGTTTAAAAGTTGCCATGACAACTCAATGATGGCTGTGCTTGCATATGGGAGGAGATTCCCATACTCAACACAGAGATAAAACTGCAAATTGCTCCATGGAAGCACCAAAGGGACCTAAGCACCGCCTGGGAGCTTGTGAGATGGTGGGCCAAGTCCCAAGTGGTACATAACGCCCAGTAGCGCTGGGAGGGCTAGCTAGCTAGCCCAGGCATGCTTTGGAAATGGCTGAAAGATGCTAGATTGTGGCGCACCACCACCCCAAGCTGGGGCAGCAGGCGTTGATTTCATCAATATTGGTAAGTTTTGGCTAAATCAAACTGTCATTTTTTGTATTTTTTAAAAAATCTGAGTTTGGCTTTAATTTAGTTATTGAAGCAAAAGAAAGAATTTCCTCCCAGAAGTTCTAGCTTCCTTATTCCATACAAAGCCTTTCTTAATATTGTTTTAAAAAAAATGCGGCTCTTTGTTGAATGCATAGTTTTAGTGAACTGGCATTTTAGCCAACCAATTTCAAAAGTACTTGACCATTTCAAACATTCTTTGGTTGTGACATGTCCTGAATTGCAACGACTTTTGGTTTAATGGTAGTCCCTTGGCGTCTACAGTAAATCCTAGGTATACAATTTCTTTTTTAAGAAGTAACATTTATGAGTATTTATTTTAAAATTTTCTGCTGATAAATTTTTTATTGACACTATTTTCAAAATCTAAAAGCAATCTTTATAAAAGCAACTAAAACATTAATTTTATTTTGGTAGACAAAAATGCATAAAGAGTTCATAAACACCTAACATGGCATCCATTGCTCATTGAAATATCACTGGCACATTGCAAAGACCTTGAGGCTTTACAGCAGTTAATATAGTCATCAGTTGGTAATGTATGTAAATTTTTTTATCCTCTTTTGCAAGATAAATCTTCCAATCTCCATATTTAAGATCCATTGATGAAAAGAATTGAGCCCCTCCTAGGCGATCAAGCACATCATCTATTTGTGGTAATTGGTATGCATCTTTATTTCTTTTTGTTAAGCTGATGTTAAATCCTGACAACACAGTCTGATCCATTTTTCTTTTTACAATATAGATTGGACTTTAAATGGCTTGAAGATGGAACCAATAACCATGAGTGAGTAGCTTAGCAACTTCATTGGCAACTATGGCCCCACTTTCCTGTGAACTTCTAATTGGAACGTGTGATTCAGCCTTTAAACCTTGGCGTTGAATTTATGAACTATACCTTTGGAACATTCAGGGTCATAATCATTATGTGCGAGCACTTCATAATACTGTTTAAATAATTTAAGGACCTGATCCTTTTGTTTCACTGAGATCCCAGTCATATTTTCTCAATCATTCATGGCAGAAATGGACTTGGGTTTTAGGTCATTTGGTAATTTCATCTCGTTCTGCTGGCCAAACTCAAGAGAAGATAAATGTTCCATAATATGAATTAAGTTAGCATATGCAACTACTAGATTCTTTTTATATGTATCAGCCTATTCAGTAGTTTGGTGCTCAGTACCTGAATTTCACCATGGCAGAAATTAAGATCTCTAATGCAACATATTATAATTCTACATCTCTGCCATGGGGTTGGACCTCAGCATAAAAAATATTCAGAAATTTCCGTAGTAAGGACAGTTTCCACAATTACACTGCTCTTTGTATTTGGCAACCAGTGGCCTTTATGCTTAATAGAATTCTTGATAATCCACAATTTGGTCTATCCGCTATCTATAACGTGAACTAATCTGATGATACTTCATTAAAACGATCTCATCCGCTTATAACAGACTGATATAATTGTTTTTTACTCCAGATTGATCCCCTTTCCGGTTATAAAACAGCAGCAAAGTTTGCATTAGTATTTAAAGAGAATTTTCCCTAATGGCCAATCAAACCTCATAATGTTATCTGAAGTCAATGCCAATTAAAATCATATAATTCTGATTGGTAAAGACAATTTTGGTGCTATGACAATGAGTGATCCAAACCATTGAAGCAAGGCGTTAATGCTCCCCTTAAAGTAGTGGTTTTTATGCTGCCATTCCATAAACCTTAATATGGTCCACATCAATTTTAAGTCATAACTTTTGCCATTAACTTTAAAGATAGTGTTAATTGGGGCTCCACTGTCAATGATTGCTAAAAACATGTACTTAATTTATAAATATATATACATAAGTGTATTTTGTTTACTTGGAAATACTGTCTTCTTGAAAAACTAGTGCCATTTCTTAGTTTAATTAAGAATTAAAGTAGTATTATTATTTTGAGTAATCTCATCTTTATGATGGCCTTGGAATCAATATTGACATCATCCAAGGTATAAGTCTATCTCTATGTTTGCTTGCTTGTCCTGTGAGCTGCTTCATATATGGCCACGTCATCTCTTCAATCATTTCAGTCTCAGTATTTTTTTACCTTAAAAGATTAATCACATGAGCTTAACTATTCATCCCTTAATATGTGGAAGTTTAAGGCCATCATCCATTAGAAACGTGCTATGTTGCTCTTTACAGCGGCACTGCTAGGTCAAGTGGAACTAGAATACAGGCAAAAATAAGCTGTTCCTTGTCTATTCCAACTGGTCTTTTCCCTCACAGGATACTTGATTGTCATTAGGTAAATCAAATTTTATTATCCTATTCATTTTGGCACCAATTTGAAGCATGACATTCATTGCCGCACTTAAAACAGGTGATCTGTGTTTTTACATCAGCTAGTTTGGGTTTTAAATGAAGTAGAACTGGCTCTGGAGTTGTCTACTACTCAGTGGTTATCAGGGTACTTCCCCACATAATATCAAGCATCATGTACTGGCTTTTTGGTAGCTTTTTTAAGGCATATAATGTGGTCCCAAAAATCTGTAAGAATCTTACCACCTAGGCAGTTTTCATATCTGAAATCAAGGCTGAGAACATAGCCAAATGCAGATCTTTATATGGTTAGAGTTCTGGTCTTTATGGCAATAAGTGCATTAACATTGGTCAACGCTCCTGCCCCAGCGAGTATCTGAGCTCCCTGGTAGAACTGGTTAGAAAAGGTACTAATGATCTCATCTTTTTTTGAGTTGGATGCCTAAAATTCTTGTTTCCAGTTGGCGACGTGTTCAAGGGCTGACAAACTCATCCATAATGGCATTCTTTGAAATTGTAAACATCCATTCATTAGCAGCCAATCTGAGTAAGATGACATTATGGCTTTCATTGCTAAGAAAGTTGATAATGGTGTCAGTCCAGGTGGTCTCATTTGTGATTCAAAGTATATTTGAATGTGATCTCTCAAAGCTTGTGAATTCAATGTGAAAGTTGGATAAAATCTCCTTATAACATGACTTAACCTACTGAATAAGGTTCAGAGGTCCTATGAGATCACCTAATTAAGATAAAAATAGATTAAGGGGAAACTTTATTTAAGAATTGAATGGTACTATAAAATAAATTCAGAAAAGAATCAAAAATAAAATCAAATGAAGGTAATATTCCGGATGAAGTATAGGCGCACAGCACACAATGTGTTATGTGTGAAGGTGGAATAAGATTCAGGAATGTGAAGGTGTTGACATAATCCAGCTTTATGGTTGGAGTAGCTATGATTTATAATGAAAGGCTGAAATGAAAACAATAATGGTGATACAGTTAAGTGGCTGCCATTATCTACCATTAGGAAGCTAATAGGTAGTAAAGTATAATGTGCATAAAGTTTTATTGGTGAAATGTAAGAGTAAAACATTGAGTATAATCTTTGGTTCAAAATCAAGATGGTATCAAGTGGATCAGGCATCTTTACTTATCTCATTGGCATTGGAGCACTTAATGGGCAATTTATCAAGAATTTTTTGGTTTGGAACTTGGCGTTATTACAGTACATCATCTAGTGCTTAAAAATAAAATATTAATGATGACTTTGGGACTTAAGCCTGAGCAAACGTCAGTTGACAAGTAATGATTATGCTTTTGGGCAATAGGCCTGAGAAAGTAGTAATAAATTAATAAATTATAATTATATTGTTGTCATACCAAAGTCCTAAGTAAGCGTCAATTGACAATTATATATTTTTTCTTGCTGGCACTAGGCCCATGAATGTCTAGATAAATAAATAGTGTTGTTGGGCCTTCAGCCTGAGTAAGAAATGACCAACACTTAAATAATAATTTTTTCCGGTCTTGAGCCTGAGCAGGCGTCATTTCATATTCAAGTTTCTAATAAATGTAAGCAAAACTTAGAAATAGAAATTAAGCAAGTCAGGAGCCATAGTTGAGGCTTCAATTAACCTAGGGTGATTCCCAACACATGGTATTAGACTTTTGGCGTTACCTACACCCTACCATGGGCATCTTGAAATTTTAAAGATGCAGGTAATTGTTTTTAGAACTCCCCCAACTTTGAAGTTGACAAAATCCCACATTTTCTTAGTGGATTGACGCTGGAAGTCTCCTTCCAGCTAGAGACTTTAGCTGCGGATTAATGGCGTTATACTGGATAAGTGAATAGGTTCCCAGGCACATTTGCAGACTCCCCTGTCTGGATTAAATATGGCTATCATTACCAGATTAGCAAATATGTCATGAAAGCGGCAAACGGGATTTAGACTGGCCTGCCAGATGAAGTGTGTGAGCAACAAAAGATAAGCCATAATGCCAAAGGCTTTGCTGATTGAAAATATTGAAAGCGGGTTAGAAGGTGGTTAAACCACAAATGGCGACTTGAAATGATGGTCATAAGCAAACAGGCGCATATCCAGGGTGTTGCTACTACAGAGCTAGTAGATTTGGGTGAAGGAAACTCTTGTACTACAACAATGGGACTGGGTTTCTCCACAGGGTTGTGGGTGCAAGGGCAAGCGGTGATATTGCAAGATCTTACCCAGCGGCAATGTAAAGCCTCCAACAAAAGTAACAGATCATTGTGTCAAATAGCTTTGGCAAGCAGGTAGTGTCTAAGGGTGCACCAAGTATGGTATGGCTAATTTACGATGGTAGGTAATGATATTGTTATGATGGTCAAAGGGACCAGTCATTGTGCAATCCAAAAATCAGATTTGGGCTGGGTTTCACGGTGGATACCAAGGGAAAAAATTCCATCAAACATATATTCAGTGGGAGGGTTTTATATTTTAAATAGAGAAAATTTTGACTTACAATCATACTTGTAAGAGATGATTGCTTAGATAAGCAGTCGTTTAGGGAATAAGTTGGCGTGCATGGTCATGAGGGCCTCAATTTCTTAATAGAATGATGAACTTGGGTGAGAATTATCTAAACTGATGTGTCCATGTTGGGAGAAGAATGATTGAGGTTGATTCAGCCTTTGGCGCCAAAATCACATTTTTATCATGATTGCACCTGCCAGAGTCTAGGAATATCTCTCAATGGGTGGTGGAGACCTCTCAGGGTTATTCCACATAAGGTTGGTCCCAGTTTGTTAGAAGCTGACTCAGGACATCCTGCCTTACTGTCCCTGGTGTCTTCAGTTCATATAAATTTTTTTGATTATGGTGGAACTGGGATTCACAACAGAGGGGGAGGGTTCTTTTGCTTCGTTGATCTGGTAGAACCCAAACCTGGCATCAGGGAGAAAAATCACTTTTATCTTCCCATGCCAGCCCCTTTTAACTATATTTTTAATGCAGATTACCTTGATATGCTGTATCAATTCACCAATTGGCAGAATGGGAATGGGCGGAGGGGCTTTAAGGGGTAGGCTAAAAGCACCACATGTCTACCACATGGGCAAAATTGACCTGTGTGATTAGGGGTTGGCCGCCCTCTTCAGACCCTTCGTGGTGAGAAATGGGAATGCCTCCCTGCCTAAGTGCAAGTGGTGCTCCTCTAGACTTACAAAATATCTATGAACAGTTTTGACATTTGGTTATCCTTGACAATGTCAGGAAGTTTTTTATAGCTTAAAAGATGTTAAGTAATTGTCTTGTCCCATTTATTCAGGCTCAACTTCTGTGCCTTCAGCTTCTGATTTTTATGCATTTATCAAAACCTTAATTCTTTTGACAAATTTTTAATCATATACCCCAGGATTATACTAAAGTTGTGACGTCAATTTGCATTTTGATTATGTCTGAACAATGTTTTATCATAGTGACTACCATATAATCAACTCTCCTTTTCAAAATTTCTGCAAGCGAAATAGACACAAGGTCAAAAAACAGGGTTTTGAATCCTTATAATTCAGCACAAACCCATTAAATTCAGCTTGATTCAGAGTCTTCATATCGCTGACCAGAATTTGCAATTTCATGGCACTTTCTCAAGCATCTTTTTTTACATAAAGAAAAAAACTCTCTTTTGATTTATAACTTTTGACAGCGCATGCTTTTCTTTCCAATTACTATCACTTTTAATAAATTCAATTTGATTCAAACAGTGTAATTTGATAATCAACACCAGGCGAGACAAGTATGAACAATAAGGTAAAGAGCTGGGTGAACGCGGTAAAGGGCAGCGGACCTGACCTGCACCGCCCAAAGGTACCAAGCACACAGGTACAAACAAAATCTAAGCAAAAATAAAAAAACCTGAGGTTGCGCATCCCGCAGGTTTCATCAATTTCTTAGTAAAATATTGCAGCTATTTGAGAGTATCCCAATCGCAACCACTGTCATTGGTGGAACATGGGATATGAGTTTTCCTGAGTGTAGAAACACCGACAATTTGGTAAAAGTTTGGTGAAGCCCAAAAAAAATTTTTCCTGCATGCGGTGTACTTAACAACCCATACTATCCGCAGAGGTTGGGTAGACCTTAGGTTCAAAACTGTGGAAGAAGCAAATGAAGCAGTGAAGGTCAGAGTGGTACTCGACCTTCCCAATGGACAGAAATTGGTCCTAACCAAATGCACCCATTGGACAGAATCAAAAGACTTTTTCATCATTTTTGACTATCTTCCAACTACACTGGCGCGCGCAGTAGTTGAAAAACATCTCTGAGAAGGCTTGGAAGCCTACAGAGAAATTAAACAATTTGAAATGTAATGATTCCAGCTGATGCTGACCCTTACCATGGGGAAAGCAATAGCAATAATTTCACCAAACCAGGATGTAGTAGAGGATATTATAAAAATCCCCCACATTGCATCCTTCACAATTGATGGGAAAAAAATCCCAGCTGTTCTGTGCAAAAGTGGAAAGCGCACCCCCCCATCTGCAACCACTGCCAGGCCTTTGGGCACAAGATTCATGCTTGCCCCATCAAAGAAGGCCTGAGAGAAATGGAATTCTTTGAGGAGGAAATGGGCGAAGATGACTCAAAGTATGCCAAAACTACAGATACTACACAAGCCTTCAACTGGGGAGAACATGGACAATATAAAATAACTGACCCTATTTCCCCAAAAGAATGGAAAATGGCCAAACAAGCTTGCAAGCTGGCCGCAGCCAAGGTAAAGGCCTTAGCAGAATCAATCATATCGCTGGAGCAGATCCAGGAAGACATATTGGAATTTGAGTCCATGAACCAATCAGATCCTGCGGAAAACCATAAACCCAATCCAACCAGTTCAAATTTGGTGGAACCTGATTCAGAAATGAATGCAGCAAAATTGGGGTTCAGTGCACCACCAGAAAATGCGGAATTTAACCCAATCAGGAAGGAAAATCAACAATGAAATGTGCAAGAAAATAATGTGGCCAATAAAAATCCACAAGTGCACTGCAATAACATTTTAAAACCAAGAAAATCCAAGAGAGGAGCAAAAACTGCGGTGATGAAAGGGGCAGAATACACCTTAACTCCTACTTGTGATTATGCTCTCCACAGCAGAGGTGCAGTGGAGAGCAATGTGAGTGAGGGAGTAGGGCCTGGAGGCCCTGCTAACCGCTCCTGAGGCGCATTGGGCGTCTCAGTAGAGATAGGGACGCTGAACATAGTGGGACTCAAGGCCTTAATGTCTCAGGCCAAGAAGTTGAGTCTCCTTTGAAACCCACCTGTGGATATCCTGGCGGTGCAGGAAACCCACTGTCTACAGGGAGAGGAGGAGGCATTGGAAAAAATGCTCCTCCCAACAATATTGTTTTGGTCACTCCACTGTGGGGTGATAGTACATGCAAACCAAAACTCTAAATTTATTAATAAAAATTTGTTCCTGGACAGCCGCATACTTGCCATAACATTTTCATGGCACACCAAAGTGCACACAATCGCCAGTGTGTACGCCCCAAATGGTGCACAGGGCTGAAATGAATTTCTCACAGACCTAACACAACTAAATCTACCAGCAAACACTTTTGTCATGGGAGACATGAACTGCTGGATTAACCCAGAAATGGGCTGATGGCCATACACAACGGAGATACCACAAGGGCAAGTGGAACTTTGAATACCAAAGGCCACTCTGGGACTATATGATCCACTGCCAAAAAGACAATCCCTGCTAAAAAACATGGCACGCCCACATGTACACAATGGCACACTTGTCTCTATGTTGAGAATAGACCTAATACTTGCACCAATAATTTTCTGTCACCAAATTCAAAAATTTTAAAATTGCAAAAATTAATTCTCTTACCATTGGCTTGTTTTGGTGTCTTACAAACTGGCGGAACCAAGTACCCAAGCACCCAGATGGTGCAGATACTCCCAGAAAGTTTATACAACTCATAATGTCAATCCTGGATGTAGGAAATATCCTCAACCCAGGATTTTTGACCATCTAGAAAACAACGTGCCAAGAATGGGATACAGCCATAAATGGGTCGCAAATGGGCAGAGGTTTCTGCTCGGCTAAAAACCCTGATCCTCAAACACCAACACTGAGTTGGAGTCCAATATAAAGGTAAAAACATAAGAGATGAAGAAACTTGCTCGAGCTACTTTTTCTGATGATTCCACGCCATGAAAAATATGATAGCTTGTACACAGGTCTGTTGACCAGACAAATCCATAGCAGAAACACCTGAAGAAGTCGCGACCAAAGTGCACAGGTTTTACATGAAATTGTATAAATCTGAGACGGTCAAAACAGAAAAAATGAAAAATTCCTTAGAAGTGCACATATTGACACCACGGTTTGAAATAACATTTTAATTAACCTAATATCACGTGAGGAATTATGGGAAGTAGTACGCGGTGCACCAAGAGGGAAATGCCCTGGACCTGATGGGATTCCCTATGAATTTTATATAAAATATTTTACTAACATCTCTAACATTCTTCTAGCTTCAATGAACAATTGTATTATGGAAACATGCCTCCTACCTGGAGGCAAAGAAGCATACACGGTCACTTTATTCAAGAAAGGAGACAGATTAGACCTATCCAACTGGTGCCCAATTTCCCTAACCAATACAGATACAAAAATTTTCACAAAAATTATGGCTAAACGACTAGGAGAAATTGCAACTGATGCGATATCCCCATCACAATATGGATTTTTCCCAAGAAGATCCATATGGGATAACATCCACACAGTTGCAAATGTCTGCCAGTCCAAAACCTCTGGAGCACTTGTCTTTTTAGACCAACAAAAGGCATATGACAGGGTAAACTGGACCTATCTTAGAGCCTGCCTTCAAAAATTCAAGCTTTCAAATAGATTCATAAACTGGGTAATGTTGTTTACAGAGTCTGCAACCATGGCTGTGTGGGGAGCAGGCTTCTTAACCAACCCAGTTATCCCACAGAGAGGACTAAAACAAGGAGACCCCTTAAGCCCTCTACTCTACAACTTTAGCCTAGACCCCCTAATCTGAAATACAAACACTCTGCTCAAAGGAATCAATGTCAAGGGCCAACCACCAGTCAAAATGATGGCCTTTGCTGATGATTGTGTGGTGGGCATATCCAACAATCAAGATGCTTGCAGAATTGAGAAGATAATACAAGACTATTCAGCCATAAGTAACGCATCACTTAACACTGAGAAAACGGAAATTATACTCCTGGGAAAATATCAGACCCAGTGGATGCCATCTACACAGGGCCAACAAGCTAGTACAACATCAAGACTCCTGACCAGACATAGGAGGCGAAAATTAGCAACGACCTCACTAAAACTTCCATTCATCACCAAGCCAACAGCTGGCCCTGTTCGTCACTTGGGAGTATGGTTGGAAGCAGGAGGATACGCTAACTCCATGATGGAAAGTCAATTATTAGACAAAATAACAAAACGCATTGCCTCCTTACATGGACACCAAACAGGTCTAACAGGAAGGGTCACAGTAGCCAACTTGATGATTCTATCAATCATATGGTTCACGGCCCATGCAATCGCTTTCTCACCATCTTTCTTCAACACAGTCCACGCCCTATTACAAGGATGGCTATGGTCCAACCACAACCCCCTGTACGCCTTGAAACCCTATTTGGCTCTAGAAGGAATGGAGGTATGGGGCTTACTAATTACGTAGAGCAAGCAACCCATATACTGGGATCCTGGATAGCTCAGGTGACTAGCCCAGATCTTCCAGATACACACTGGGCCAGAACAGCAAGATATAACTTCACACGAGCACTACAATTAAGAAACCCAGATCACCTGAACACATTAATCAAGTATCTGGCATCCCATCCTACAGCTGCAGGACCACATGGCACTCCTGTACACTTCAAACGAATACTCCTAGCCATGAGAAGAGCGACATGGCAGATTCACATAAATGATCAAACCAGTCACAGAGGACGCCCAAGGCTAACTCACAGACAGGAGATCAATGATCAAATAGTCACAGACAATATAATAAGCAAAAGCCCAAATACCATAGCCAGGATAGATTACCTGGACCATATGGACATACCCTACAACCTGGAGACTCAAAGAAGAGTATGGAGATACACACATCACCCTCTACTCCAACCCAGGATAAGAGCACATGTATGGAGGTGTATGAGGAGAGTATACCAAACAGCTGAATGGTCAAATGCCAATCATACCTCATGTTCAATATGTGGTCAGTATGGAAGCCTAGCCCACCGTTTAGAACAATGCCCAACATCAGTGGCTGTATGGAAAGAGGCCATGCGCCTTTTCCGCCAAGAAAATGGATATCCATTTAGCCTAGCAAGGAACATGTTCGCTATAAACATGGACTCTCCTATCCACCCATCTCTCAGGGCGCTAATAGTAGCAATAGCACTATGGACAATATATACAATAGTACTGGAATCATTCACAGGAGCAGCGCCAACAATCCAAGAAGCCATTCATTGCTTCCACAGCCATATATTGGAACATTTCCAAGCATGGCTGTTTGGACATATGACCCCCCATAACAGAAGGACAATCAACACATGGCTCCCCATATGGTTCCTAAAAGTTGATCCTTTCCTTCACACATGCTGCATCCAAGAATAAGCCAGCATAACTCCCCTTCCCTACCATCCTAATCTTGGTGGTCCTGGAGACAACAAGAGGGGCTTTGAACCCTCTGGGGTGTCTTTAATTGTCAAATTTCATTAGTTTTCTCACTATATCAGAAGTGCTTGTCCCCTGGTTGACCTTCCCTGAATAAATAAATAAAAACTTTTGACAGCGCTCTCCATTCCTATATTCTAAAAACAATGTTTTGTGGTTCTTGCACTCACCTGCCATGACTTAGTAATTTCCTCTTCAATAGAAGGTTCACCACTCATGCTGTTGTCTTCTTGTTAAAAGATAACTTCAGGTCAGAATCCCCCTGTATAGAGCTCCAAATATAAAGAAGCGATGACTGCATAGGTTTTCAAGGGTTTACATATTAAATACAAATTCTTTCTGTTTGACAACAGGAAGTGTGATCTGAGCCAAAAACGAAACTCTTAAAATAAAACCTAAAAATAAACAAATTACTAAAAAGGTTATTAATGACAATAAATGTGTTTATAAGAAATCTTATTATTACATATATTGGTGACACATGGCAATTTAATACACACCTATCAGAAATCATCGACATTAGTTGCAAGAGAATCACACTACTTTACTCATTGACCTGCAGCAGTTTACATGCTACTGGTTGGAAATTCCATCAATACTTTTTTTAGTACTAGAACTTCCATCAATACTATTCACTAATTTCAGTGATTGTGCCCACAGATTTGGTAAACTAAATTTTATAGCAATTTGGCCAATAACTTTTTGTAAATATATTCATTAACTTTCCATGAATTGTCCCTTGATCAATTGACAGATATGCTAAATTGAAGTATCTCCTAATAGCCTAAAATATATCAAAATAGCTATGATCATGTGAGTCTAAGTTGGAACTTCGCTCTCAGGAGTCTAAAAATCATTTAAGATAGTTAATAAATTTGGCATTCACGCTCAATTAAATAAAGCACTAATTTTGAGCATGTTTAAATAAGCATAGTTCAGTCCAGATACCAACATGGTCCATGGTAGTTAATTCAATGCTCAAATGTTTTATCAAGAGATGTTCTCTCTCTATGTTGATTACCCTTGTACAATGAGTGTCTTCGCCATATAAGTGTCATTTGATCTGTTTTTATTAATCCAATATACTTATAGTAAGCAGGTCAGCCACTGAACTAAGTGCCTCTTGCACGTGGTATCTTGCACTAACTATATCCTCGTCTCATGATTCTCTTCTACTTCTTTAGAAAGAGATTCCCAGTTCATGGCACCAGTGATATCTTCCTTAACTGATATATTTTAATTGGTAGTTTTAATGATAATAACTTCAAAAATGTCCCATTTGTGGCACATTTCATGTAGATTTTATTTAGTTGAAGCTTTCAAGCTTTAGATTTTTATCTCTGGGCTTTTCATTTTTATTATGTGGTACTAGCCGTTTACCCGTGCTTCGCTACAGTGTCTATAAAATTAAAGATTTTCAATCTAATAATTTAGTTTTTATATTATAGACAAACAAAACCACTCAACCAAATCTAATTGCTCAATCGAATCAACCAAAAACTACCAAACACTTAGGCAAACCTAACTGAAATTATCAAAACAACCAATAACTAATCACCCCTCAAAGCTAAACTGTGTCCTATCAATTCAAACAAAAGTCATCAACCACTTGGCCAAACAAAAAAACTTATCGAATCAATCAAATAACACCAACCTGCTACCTGAAACATCTCTTTATACTTAAAATCATTGAGCATGTGACATATCTTCCAAACTACTAAATCAGCTTCTACTTAACTTGCCAAAAGTATTTTATTAATTAGGTGAACCAAATTAGGCAGGTTTTTAAAATTTATAAACCTAACATCCAGATACCCATGCTTCGCTACAGTATTTAAAGTTTATCAGATGATAAGCTCACATTGTAGCCTATAGGCTGTGCCAGCACTACTCTCGAGCCACTCAGACTAACAGCTCCGCTGTTGCCCTCGTGGCTAGTGAGCTGATTATCCTAACTACTTAATCTACTTAAACTCTAATACTGATTTTTGTTGAGTTTCAGGTGAGCAATTAGTTATTTATTAGATAATAGATACCAATTTTCACCCACTCACCCAAATAGATTAAACTTATCAGACTCAAAGGTTTCAGATGTCAGTCAGTCAGTGTATATGTCAGTGAATGTGTTTTATTAAGTAGAAGGTATTCGCCAACTCTCACCCACTCACCCAAATAGATAAACTTAGCTGACTTGATTAGCTTCAGGTGAGCAATTTGGTGAATTATTAGATAATATTCGCCAATTCTCACCCACTTACCCAAATAGATTGAACCCATCAGGCTCGATAATTTCAGATTCAATCTTATTTGCCAATTCTCACCCACTCACGCAAATAGATTGGACCTATCAGACTCAAAGGTTTCAGATGTCAGTCAGTCTCAGTGAATGAGAATTTTATTAAGTAGATAGACAGCTTTGCTTAATCTCTGAGGTCTCTGTAAGTTGATTTATGTTAATCTTGTATGGCTCTCTCATATCTAGTACTGCTTCCTTGGTCTTATTTAGTGACATTGCGGTTTTCATATACCAAGGGCAGGTGAATCTTAAGAGCTGTATTCATCAACAATAAGATCAGCAATAGTTTTTTGTTGTGTGTGATTTTATTTATCCAGTCATTAACTTTGCGCTTTAAAAGATAACAAGCCACATAGTTTATGACTATTTTTTCCTATCTTTAACAACAAGAATCCTGCATTATGTTCTGGACGTCTTGTTCGCTTCCTATTTCAAACAAGAGAATACTCTTAATCTCATTTAAAGTCAATCTCGGTCATATTCTCACATTGAGAATCTCTTAGGCCTTGCAACTCATGCAGACTAGCATGTGGCAACCCTTCTAGTGATTAATTTAGCTATACATGCTGTTTTTGTACATCTTTAGAAACCTAAATTTGGTTCCTTAATATAAGATAAAAATTGTCCTAGAGTTGGTTTAAAAATTAGGTTTTCAGCAACTGATTTAATGCGCAAGATGTTCTTCTGTAAGAGCTCAGTTGAGTGGCAAATATTGGTTTCTCTAAAATGGGTAGATGCTCTGAATGGAGTTTATTCTTGTTGTAGTTGCACTTGTAGTTAGGATTTTAGGTCTTCTAAATTCTGTTTGAAGGTGTACATAATGGATTCTTGGTTATCCAAACGTTCTCCATATTCATGAAAAGTGCTTTTGTTCCTGCTATCTTCAGTTTAAGGTAAATTAGCTAGCCTTCAATATCCTCGTGGTGGACTCAATATTCTCACAGTGGAAAATCTAGTACAATCAGTGTCTCAGCAATGTGTGCTCTTCTAGATGTTCTCGATAATTAGCTCAAGTTGTGTTTATAAACCACTGCTTTTAATATTATTGATCAATGTCTTTCCTTAAGGTTATTATCTTCCGTTGCTAAGGAGTCTGTAAATGATTCTCCATGATAAGCCTCCACGTTTTCATTATCATTTATTTCTTGATAAATCGCACAATCTTCACTCATTTAAACTGATGTTACCCCTGAGGTAGCAAGAGTCAACGCCTTGGCCTTTTTTGATAACTGAACTGGATGACTTGCTGAGCAGGGGTTGTATAGTACACAGATTAAAAAAATGAGGTTTAATTTAAAAAAGAGGTTATAATGTAGTCCTTGGTAAGCAACTCTTCTCTTAATACCTGAAGTAAAAAA
The DNA here is from genome assembly GCA_022478985.1 of Massospora cicadina. Lineage (NCBI taxonomy): Eukaryota > Fungi > Entomophthoromycota > Entomophthoromycetes > Entomophthorales > Entomophthoraceae > Massospora > Massospora cicadina. Next base: position 172,885 of record JAKSZP010015796.1, read on the forward strand.
TGGTTCTGAGTGTATCTGATGTTTTCCCCCGATGTCAATATCTTCTTAGTCACTCTCTTGTCTTCTTACCATAAAATTGTTATGCTAGCCTCCTGAATAGGACACAATGAAATCTTTAGACAACTCCTCTCTTGGCGTTACTAGTAACTAAGGTATTTTTTGAGTGTACCAGATGAGAAGCCCTCAATCTTACTACTGACATCATCTTCTTGTAAAGTTTCATATTGTTTACTGGAGATCCATTTACATAATTTAGAAATAAAAAGAAGAAAAGTTGAAACTTGAGATTATGTGGTATTAGTCTTTTTTGCTAACATAAACCAAAAAAACTTTAAATACTTCTAAAAAGAAATTAATTTGTCTTGTATAAAGGGAACTTGGTCTTGACAATATTCTATATTCTTCAAAAACTTTTAAACAAGCACTTTCTAATCTTCACTTTAGTCATGTTATTCAGCTGTCTAATTTCCTTGATTCATGAGCTCTGTCTCATGGTGGAAATTTTATACACCAAGATGTTAGGTCTTTTCTTATGTATTACTTACTTGTTGGTCATGAGGTGAGTACAGTGCTTTTGATTATTGACATATTTCTTATTTTGGACCTTGTGTTTTTTGGTTCAGATGGTGGCTTGATTATGAGGATCGATATTCAGGGTTGTGAACAATGTTGAAAACTGGTCTTTTACCTGATTTTGTGATATTTGAAAAACTGTTTGATCATAGAAGACAATAATCAGACAGGAAATTTGTAATCCCATTATTGGTAGCACAATTGGATTTTCTCCATACTCAGATGTGTAACAATGAAAATCCCTCTGAATGTATAAAAGGGGCTTGAATTATGTTTTCTTTGGCATTGGCAGAATATCAAATTAGCTCAAGTTACATCTATGCTGTTCATTAAATTGATTCTTTCATGACATAATGTGTTATTATCTGGATCAATGTAAACTTTAAAAATGGTTCTATTTACCTTAATATAATTACCTTTATTATTCTAGATAAGTTGCTGCTAGGTATTGAAAAGGTTCCATAAGACAAAAAATATTAGATTTATAAAAATTGGTCTCTCCATGACAGTGACAAGCAATAAATTTACTAGTATCTTAATTATTTTGTCATCTCAAAGATGAGCTAATCTGATGCAACTAACATAAGCTGATTTGTATATAATTACTAAACTTAGAAAAAGTTGTAAGCTTAAGATAAAACGTAGATGAAACAATTTAGTTAAAGGCAAGGAAGAGCTATATGTTTAAAAGTATGAAATAAATTGTATATAAATATGTTAGGTATCTATCAAATCAGATATCACTTAGCAATAAAATCTAGAGTTGATTATTAGTAAACAATTTGTATCAACTAAGTTATTCACCAGATAATAAGACAAGTCTATAAATGCCTCATCTTAATTTTTGTATGGGCAAATCAGGGTAATTATAAGCTTAATCAAAAAGTATTTTTGATGTTTCAGCAAAAAAACTTCTTTTTAGCATATTGTTACCAAAAGGATCTAAACCAATAGAGGGATTTTGCTATTAGAACTTTTCATCTGCCTTATATAATTCTTAATGACTTAAACTACATAGCATAGAATTATATAGTTACTTATCCTTGAATTATGTTACAAGAATTATAAAAGCCTTGTTCCTTCGTATGGGATATCAATTAGCAGCCTACATGCCCAAATCTTTATATAACATTCATTATATGGAAAATTTTACCAAGTGATCCTCCAATTTAGTACTCAGTTTTGACTTACCTTTTGCGTTTCAGGGACCCTTTGATTTTACATTACTCAAGTACATTACTACTTTAATTTGGAATTTGCTATTTTTTAAATCAATAAATTTACTTATAAAAAGAGATTGGTGTAATAATGATAGTAAATAATGCATCCTTTAGAGCATATGACCCTCTGTTTTACCTTTCACTAATTGCAGTCTAGTTTTACATTACTAAATGCTAATGATAAACCCAAGTTCATTTGAATTTGTTAAGTAGGAATCCCCTATAAATTGAGTTTTATCTTGTTCCACATCGTTATGTATACTTTATTGACCTGAATAAAGGATTCTGAGCCACTTGTTCTTTTTGCTTAATTTGTTATCCTGAAACTGGACATTGTTACTCCTTTTAATCCAATTCTTTGGAGGAGACTTCCAATCATCTTCCCTTTCTAAAATACTAGTCATGAAGATTTGTTCTTAGTTCTTTTGATGGAACCATATTAGTGGTTGACTTTGACCTTCCTAGCATCAGTTAATCTGATAATGCAATAATTGGACAATTGATAATACATAGCTTATCTAGCATTGCTATGAGACTAATAGCAATCTTTCTGAGGCAAATATTCTTTTTAATTATGCTATCCTCTCAGCTACACAAAATATTTTCTTCTTTCCTGTAAACCACCAGAATAGTTCACCCTTTGAAAGACACATTTTTTCCTTATCTTTTAGATTCTTATCAGACTTTTCTTAAACAGCTTAAGGTATGACATAACCTTTGATCGCTCATACCTCTAAGTTTAAATTTATACTTCAATCTGGTTATGCTTCTTCCATACTTTTGGATAAATGCTTTTTTACCACTCATTCTCTTAAAAGTCTTCTTTTGATTAATATATCAGTAATTAAATATCATAACCTTTTCTCTTAAAAATAGTTACCCAATGTTTTTACTATATTTGACGGTTTCCTCTATTATGTTACTAGGGGTTGGGTAGAAATAGCCTTTATGGTCCATAACAGGAATTAACTCCTAGAAAAAGAGAAGTGTCTATATATCATAACGGCTAAAAAATCACAGTTTCCAATCTTCTTAATCTGCCATATTCTTATTTCTATTTAAAATCTCTGAGGTATTATTCAGCGCTGGATGGACAGTTGTAATAATTGTTACAGCACAATGAAACTTATGAGATTAGTCTCAGAATCTGGTAAACAAAAATCTAGCAATTAATTGGTGTTCAGGTGCCTCGCCAATATGATGAGGCTCAACCATTGATTATACCACATTTATGTGAAGTGAACAACCTTTGTCCATGTATCATAATAAAGCTTAGTCACAAAATTTTGTTACTAGAACTATCACTCATACAATTCTGATTTAATTCTATTGGACAAAGCATACATAATTTATTCAAAGGGTGCTCTTTCAGGCAATTTAGAGACATAAATTTTCATTGGTTAGGACATTTACATATGATCAAAGCGCGTTCAGCCTATTTTAATCTTGGGTCAACAATGTAAATAAATTCTCTTAAACACACCAGGAAACTTCTAAACCTCTACTTGAAAACTAAGCTAAATCCTGAGTTCCTAGTAACTCTTCCTCAAGTTATTAAACTTTTATCAAACCTGAAAATAGGATAAACTAACAGCCCAAAGTAGATTCTTTAAGATCAAAGTCTTTTTTATTGCAAATATCAAAGTATATCATATGAACAAAGTAATTTAAACCTTGGGCTTAGTTAATTATACTAAGAGCTAATTGATGATACTCATTTGCGCTTCATTTTTGTGAACTGGGATTTCTTCTAGGGTTCTTGGTTAAGAAAGAAATCCCTTATTCTATTTATTTTTATTGTTTTTAGTTTTAACATGTATTGTGGATCCCATAGTTTAATTACAAAGACTTGAGGTAAGCATGTATTACACATGGCTTTTGTAACTTTTGTGGCTCTTTAATTTTTAATTTTTTCAATTTTTAATTTTTATTTGGGAGTACGTGACTGGAGATAATGCACTTAAGGGATGGGTAGGCGAGTAAAAGGGAATATTTTAAATTGGGTTGTAAATGGAGTGGTTTGATGCTATTCACACAACTTTGGCATCATGCCTTGCTGTGGGTTGCTTTTGGGGGAGACCTCAGTTACCTCAAGTAAATGGAATTTCCATAAACATATTTGTTGCACCATGGAAATTTTGAAAATGTGTTAAATGGCTCAAATGCTACTTGCGCATGTTGTTTAAGTGGAATGGCATCCACAAACAGCCAGTAGCCAAAGTTTTTGTCTATACTGAAGCAAAAGTTATTAATGTCCCTAGCTGGGTCATACCCTTGTGGGCTTGCAGTGGCAGCAACTCAGTTACTATGGATCGTCCATAATGCTAGAATGAAAATTATCTTGTTCTAATTAAGGCCTTGATGCCTTGACCCAACCTGATAGAGCCAGTCCTCAGCTATGTGGTTGGTATTTGTGGATCAAAGCTTTACTAAGTGCACCGCTTCTTCCCAGATACTTACCACTGTTTTACAATAAATTCTTGTGGTGCAGCAAATCTTCTACACTGTGTAACAGATCAGGAGGCACCTGATTCGTTCACTGGTTCAGATTGGGTGGAAGTCAATCCAAATGTGGCCCTGGTTCAATGGGCACCAAAAATTGGTAGGTTCAGAGCTGGGCGAAATTGCCATCCTGAATCCAAATCACCTCCGCAAAAATGATGATGGGCTTATGCAGGGCATGGATGGTGATCCGGTGGGATGGTGATTCTTCACTAACAATGTGGTGGTCAGGGTTTGATGGAGCTTAAAAAATGAAGAGCCTAATAGATGGTTGCAAATAATTATTTAAGGGAAGACGCTGCAGCCCTGAGGGGCAGTTGTTTCCTCTAAGAGGAATTTACAAATAAAGAACTTTGCTAAGCTTGAAACTTTATTAAAATTATTTTTAGTAAAAAAGAAGTTGGATTGGATCCTGGTCATGAGCTCCGCCAGTGAGCTTGGTGTGGCATTGGTGTCGTTCTTAGCCCTATCCTAGTCCCAGACCCTGCTACTAATGTGCAGTATAATGGGAACAGTGGTCTGAGAATATGTGGCAATGATGAGTCTTGGCGGTTGGGTTTGGGGATGGGCCTCTGCAGAAATCTACCAAGTATGGTCAGTAACTTGGCTCTTACTGCCCAATTTGTTTGTTGCATATTGGCGCGAACCCACCCGTTACATTAGACACAACTCAAATACTTTCTTTTTGGATTTGTGGGGGCCCCAGGAGGAGGTGGTGGTCCCAGGAGGGGAGGAATGGTACCACCATGTGTTGATGGTGGTGATGGTGAGCTTCTCGCTTACATTTGTGATAAGAGAAGTGATCTGTGTGTGTGGAGAGAGGCCTGCAAGAAGGGAGGAATGGCTAGAGGGTCCTGTATTCCCAAAAGGTCGAGCAGCTTTGCCAATGGAGACCTTAGAAAAATCCATCAAGTGGTGTCACATATTTGTTTTCAAGCGCGGCTGACTCAAGCAATGGGTGGAGAGACCCCTCTCTCATTGCAGATCATGCAGATCATGGATGCACTATCTCTGGAACTTTCCAGGTGGGTTCAAGAGTTGGTTGAGGAGCAAGGACGCCTTCTGGGATCCATGGATGAGTGCATGGACTGTATTGATCGGTCATCTTGTCCAGATGAGGTGTAAGATGAGGCGTGGTCAGCTCTGTTGACCGTGGAACAACGTCGAGGTTCAGTGGAGGAATATGGGCGGATTTTCTGGCCATTGGAAAAAGCAGTGAGGGTCTCAGATTTTCAATCATCGTGAATGTTCATATAGGGGCTGCAGGTGGACATGTTGGCTGCCATGGCGGCTGCCAAAGTTCTAGGTTTGTTGGCGGAGGAGATTGCCTTGGCAATACAGGTGGAAAAGCAGTTGGTGTTGGCCCAAAACCAGAGAGAGGATTTGATGTCCCCAGGAAGAGTCCAGTTGCCCACCATTGCTAATAGAGGATGAGGAGGCTGGCGGGATTCTCCACAGAATTTTGGGAATATCCATGGGGATCCCGTCAGGGTAGCAGTGAAGAGTCGGGAAGAGCAGGTCCAGGACCCAGACAGAGTTATAGCCCCCAACCTACTTTGCCCGCAAACTTGCAATCTGAAAATGCTTCTAACATTAAACCTTCTTCTTCACTTTATCCCAGGTTATTTATTCCGGTCAAGCTATACTCGCATGGACATACCAAGAAGGTGCTGGCCCTGAAGGATACAGGGGCTGAGGAGAATTATATGGAGTTTGCCTTAGCAGAACATTTGCAGTTGAAAATGAGAAGGGGTTTGGAGGTGGTGTTCGCCGATGTATTGAGAAGAGCCCCCTTGTGGGTTCTGGAGCCCTTAATTGTCCTTCATCAGAATCCTTTTTGGTTGAAAGAGGGTTTCTGTGCGATTCAAAATCTGGCCCACTCCATAGTGCTGGGGATGCAATGGTGGCATTGTTTCCAGCCACGGATTGATGTTTTGTGGAAAACAATTACCTTATTTCCAGATTGGTCCTTGCATGATGTGAAAGATGGAGGTTGGGGGCAACATACCAGGTGGATGCAGGAGCTTGGGGGGAATTCAGGAGGGTAGAGCTTCCACCTGAATACAGTGACTTCATGGACATGTTTGGGCCCATCAGAAGTTCACCTTTCTCCCCTATGGGTTTGTTTGCATTCTTATTTCAGTTCAAGGAGGGTTTGGACCTCCCCAAGGGATGTCCAGTCTAACCTCTAAATGAATGGGCCAGGGAGGCATTGGAGATCCATGTGGAGTCCATGTTGAACAAGGGTTTGATCAAGCCTTCAGGTCTCTGGTGGTATCTCCTGTGTTGTTAGTACCAAATGCGAGTGGTGACTTACATCTATGTGTGGATTTTTGACATCTAAACGCGGTCATAGAGCCAGATCCATATCCTATGCCACTTTTGGAGGATATTCTTCTGATGGTTAATGGATGCACGGTGTTTACAAAGCTTGACGTGGATGCATTTAATCAGATTCCGGTGAGGCCAGAGCATCAGCAATATATGGCATTCAAGTGCCACCTAGGGGTGTACCAATACCGTGTAATGCCATTTGGGCTGAAGAGCGCTCCAGCAGTGCTCCAACAGTGATATATCATGTCCTTGGGGGAATGATCGGACATTGCTATGCTGCCTATATGGACTACATCCTAGTGTTCTCGAGATCCCAGGAGGAACACATTTGCAACGTTTGGGAAGTTTTGGGGTGATAGGCCAAATGGGGCGAAGTTGAAGCCCTCAAAGTGCGAGTTCAACCAGAGTTTGGTGAAATTTCTCAGCAACGTGGTATTTTGAAATGGATTGGGGGTGTCTTTGGATAAGCTCCGAGCAGTTTGGGCCTGGAAGGCCCCCATGGATCAGATGAGGGTGTGAAGTTTCTTGGGTACCTTGAACTTCCTTCATTGGTTTGTGAAGAATCTCTCTCAAATGGCCTTACCACTTATGCGGTTGACTCAGGACGTTCCATTCATATGGGGAAAGGAGGAAGAGCGGGCGTTTGAATTATTAAAGAGTAAGTTACTTACCACGCCAGTGCTGGCCTATCCGGATCTGCGGAAACCTTTTTTGTGGTCTAGATGGATGCCTCAAATTATGCTGTGGGGGCGGTATTGCTTCAGGAGGGGGAGGATGGGTTGAAGCATCCCATGTGCTACTACAGTCATAAGCTGCTCCTTGCAGAAACTAACTACCCGATATATGATAAAGAACTGTTGGCAGTGATGGCAGCCTTATGTGAATGGCAACATCACCTCCTCTAGGCCTGACATCCTTTTGTTATCTGAACAGACCACAAGGCCTTAGAGTACTATTGCCAACCCAGGAAGATGAACCAGCGACAAGCCAGGTGGCATGTGGAGCTGGTCTGCTATGACTTCTGGGTGGAGTACCAGCCTGGCACTTCAAATGTCCTGGAGGATTGGTTAAGCTGAGATGGAGCTTTTGTGTATGAGAAGGGGGAATTGGAGGAGTTCAACACTGCAATGATGCTCCGTCCAGATCAGTTTGCGATGGTTGAAGATGGAGGGTGTGAGTTGAGGGAGGAAGTTTGCTGGAAGCAGAAGTGTGCAGAGTCTGCACAAAGGCTGAAATCCAAAGTGATGGAGGGTCAGCCGCACCAGTACCACGCGGATTTCATGAAGAGGGTTAGGGTGCTTTACCATAAGTCATGTGTATGGGTGCCCAACCCATCATTATGGTGGAAGGTAATCCAGGCTTTCCATGACCATCCATTGGCGGGTCATCTGGGGGTGGGGAAGATGATGAAGTTGGTACAGTGGGAGTATTCATGGCTGGGCCTTCATAAGGATGTCCAGAAGTATGAGTGGGAATGTCTGGTATGTGCGAAGTCAAAGCCATCAAGGAAACCGCCCTCAGGTATGTGAATCTGTTGCCAATACTGCAGACCCCTTGGAGTTCTATCAGCATCAATTTCATAGTAGGACTTCTGAAGGTGCAGGGGAAGGATGCAATTATGGTGGTTGTGGACAGACTTACCAAATATGCTGAATTCTTCCCTTGCACTGGGAGTTTTTTGGCAAAGGATGCGGCAAAAGTTTTCATTAATGAGGTGTTTTCTCAACATGGCCTACCTGAGTAAATTATTTCAGATTGCAGCCACAATTTATTTCAAAATTCTGGCCGAGTCTATTGGGAAGTTTAGATATCAGACCAGGTCGGTCCTTGGCATACCATCCACAATTTGATGGTCAAACGGAGAGGGTGAACTAGATACTTGAGCAGTATCTGCGCTGTTACATGTCCAATCGTCAGAACAACTGGGTATCATGGGTCAGGATGGCCCAGTTTGCATACAATAACCACTTGCAATCCTCGTTGGGAATATCGCCATTTTTTGCAAACCATGGACTCAACCCAAAGTCGAATGGAGGATCTATGGGGGGCATATGTCAGGGGGCGGATGAAATGATTCGTAACATGTCAGAAATTAGGAAGATGCTGCGGGGGAACTTGGAGCAGGCGTTAGCTCGGCAGAAATGGCAGGCCAATCATTGAAGGGCACCAGATCCATTGTTTAAACCTGAGGACTGGGTTTTGGTATCAGCCAAGAACTACGCCATCTCTGTAAAGAGTCATAAGCTGGGTTCAAAGTTTCTGGGCCCATACCAGATCATCAGAGCAATTAATCATGTCACTTTCGAGTTGAGTTTGCCAGTGGGTTCCAGAGCCCACCCAGTGATTCACGCCTCCCAGCTGCGGGATTTTGGGGGAGAGGGACCTGAGCGTCCCAGTCCATTGAATCCTAAAGAAGGGGAGATCCCAGAATATGAGGTAGAACGGATACTGGATGCCAAGTGGGTAAGAGCTGACAGCAGTTGTTGGTAAAGTGGAAGGGCTATCTGGTAGAGGAGTCAACGTGGCAGACAATGGAGGACTGTGCGCGGTGCCCAGAGAAGGTCTGGGAGTTCTGGTCTTCACAGGGGGGTGATGTAATGGATCAGGAGGCATCTGATCTGTTCACTGGTTCTGATTGGGTGGAAGTTGATCTGAATGTGGCCCTGGTTCAACGGGCAACAAATTTAGTAGTTTTGGAGCCAGGCAAAATCACCATCCAATATTTGAATCACCTCCACGAAATGATGACAGGCTTACGTGGGGCATGGATGGTGATCCGGTGGGATGGTGATTCTTTGCTAACAATGTGGTGTTCAGGGTTTATAACTTACAAAATGAAGAGCCTAATCGATGGTTGCAACATATTATTTAAGGGAAGACGCTGCAGCCCTGAGGGGCAGTTGTGTTTTCTAAGAGGAATTTACAAATAAAGAACTTTGCTAAGCTCAAAACTTCATTAAATTTATTTTTAGTAAAAAAGAAGTCAGATTGGATCCTGGTCATGAGCTCCATTAGTGATCTTGGTGTGGCGTTGGCGTCGTTCTTAGCCCTATCCTGGTCCCAGACCCTGCTACTAATGTGCAGTATAATTGGAACGGTGGTTTGAGAATATGTGGCAACAACGAGTCATGGCAGTCAGGTTTGGGGATGGGCCTCTGCAGGCCTGTACCTAGTATGGTCAGTAACTTGGCTCTTTCTGCCCAATTTATTCATTGCATATTGACGCAAACCCACCTGTTACACACTGCATACTGTGAACTGCCTGTGCATGATGTTTAAAGCTCCCCTGTCCAAAAAAGTTGTTTAGCAACTCTCCAATGCAGGGTTGTAATTTTGCGGTGGAGTAGAGGCTCACATGATATTCTCCAAGTAGTATTATGGACTTTGGGAGAGTGAATTATTCCCAGAAATCCAGTGCTGGGGGGGGGGGGGGGGGGGGGGGGGGGGGGGGGGGGGGGGGGGGGGGGGGGGGGGGGGGGGGGGGGGGGGGGGGGGGGGGGGATTGGCTGGATGCTTGGTCCCTCGAAATTTGCATTAGTTAGTGGTGCTGGGTGCCACTTAAGTTTTAAATTTTCTGTTTTTTCCAATGACACATTTATAAGGTTTGAGTTTGATTCTTGATTCTATTTTTAATATCTTAGATAATGGAGCATCGCTTGGCCTCAGGCATCAAATCCCATGGCCCTACTAACCCATGGCGTGAACCTAGGTAATTGAATATGGTGGTTGGGGATCCTAGGGTTCCAGAGAGCTAGGTTTTTGGCTATTTGGGTCCTTGCTGCAGATGCCCATGGAGGCGGACTCCCTTCTTGTAAGGTTGCAGCACTGATCCATTTCATGAATATGTTTGCAGCGTTGTGTTCAGGGTCAATTAACTCCATCCCGCCTTCAAAGGTTGGCCCCCTATAGTGAGGTGATCCTGGCTGGTGGTGAGCATGAGTCCCAGTTCAGGTTTGTAGAATTGACGTGAGTTTAAAATTAATTGCTAAAGAAAATAGCATGTGCAGGGTACCAATTATTTGAGAAGAGCATAGCATTGGTAAGGCAACATTTTCCAGCCATAGATGATTTCCTGAACTTCCGCCTTGTCACTGTCCTTTGGATATCCTAATGTATTTTCTCTTACACCTCTTGAGTTGCTATACCCGCACTTATGATGAAGATCCCTAGGTGTTTGATGGTTCCTTTTGGCAAGGCATCTGAAAGGGTGATTAAATAAAGCTGGATTTTTTACACTTCTTCACTTTTCTTGTGTTTGTGACTTTTCTATTTTTCCTCTTGTTTTTAGGTACTAGGCGCTTAGCATCTGATAGCATCAAGGCTTGTGATTTGGTTTTGTTGAGTTTGGCGTGGTAGGCTTTTTCATATAGGCTGATTATCTCCTCTACCTTTTTGGAACCCGCCTTGGAGGAGACCCTTACCACACAGTCATCTACAAATGCCAAAACCTTAAGTGGTTCTTGCCCCTTGCACTCAATGTCAGCTAACTGTTTCTCCATCACTTATAGGAGGAGGTCAATTGTGAGGTTGTACAACATAGGGCTAAGTGGTTCCCCTTGACGGAGGCCTCTTTCTGGTGTGACAAGAGGTGAGATAAATGCAGACCCTAGAACTGAGAAGGTGTATGGCAGCTGATGGTTCGCTACCCATAAAATAAAGGGTTTGTGGAAGCCCTGTTTGTGAAGTATTGCCGCCAAGTATTCCCATTCTACTCTGTCATATGCCTTATCTTGGTCTAGAAAGCAGAGTGTGCCCTTGGATGCTCCTCTCATTATATTTGTTATTTGGTGTATGTTTTCAAAAGCTCTTCCCTGTGGTGGAACCATGCTGTTGTGGAGTAATGCATTCCTTGGCTTTTTCTGAGAGATGCTTAGCCATTATCTTCTCTTTATCCTCATATCCGCGTTGATTAAAGATATTGGGCATCAATTGTTCAGGTCAGTACAGTCCCTTTTTTTGTGGAGCACTATGATATAGACTTCTGCGCCTCCTGGATCACCCACCCCTCTTGAAAACTTGAGTTAAAGAGAGATAGAATGGGCTTCTTTATCACTTCATAGTGTGCTATATAATACTCGTAGGGGATGCCGTCTGGTCCAGGTGACTTGTTGGTGGGGAGCCTCTGTAAAACCTGTGCTAGCTCATCCTCCGTTATGGGGTCAACAAGGTTGGCTAAATGCTCGGTGTGGTTGGGGACAGAATTAATGAATAGTTCTTAGCAGCTTCCTCCATTGGGATGCCTTATACAGTTCTGAGAAGTAGGAGTGGTTGAAGGATGCTACCTCTTCTGGGTTGCTGTTGGTTTGGCTTCACATGTTTGGAGTTCAGTGAGACTGACATTTATTGACCTCATTTTGTAAGTTTGATAGAAAATCTTGGATGGGCGGTCCCCCTGAACATCCCATCTGGCACCTGATTGGCGGGCCTCCATGTGCATTTGTAGTTGTTTGTGTTTCTTGCCAATTAGTGTCTGTTTCACCCAATCTATGGCCCACTGTGGTGAGTAGCCACTACAGGGTGGGTATCATTCCAGATGGTTTAATGCTCTCTGAGCTTTGAAAAGATCTGCTATATACTTCTTAGTGTGACGGGATGCTGCGTGGGCTGATTCAATCTGAATTTCTTTTTTCTTAACATTTTCCTTTGCTGCCATAAGGTTTCAGAGTCAGTGCATTTGGATAGTTCATTTACATGTCTTTTTTCCTGATCTTCTACTTGGACCAGATTCACGTTCTTTGGCAGCATCCATTTCCAATGTTGGTTCTTGACGGTTCTTCCTTTGATTGGATACTAATTTTCATCATTCTGCAGTCTTATGTCAATTTTTGCAAAATCTTCAGCTTGTGATTCCAAAGACACAGGTATGAGTACTCAATCCATTCTAGTAGCGCTGATTAGTTGATTACCTACAATATTTGTCCGCTTCAGATTTGGAAAGTATGATTCTGAGAATGGTTTGGCATCCAGAAAACCTTTTGATGTCATCAATTGCTGTAATTGGTTCAATCCTATTGGTGGGTTTGTGACATTTGGTCATCTGTCACAAGTTCCGTCCAGCCAGAAATTGAAGCCCCCCAGGTAAATCTTTCTTTCTGAAAGGTTCAAGTCGATTAGGTTGCTCAAAAATCTTCCCTTTTGTCCTCTTCAAAAGGGGCATATACTGAAGCGGTCTGATATAATTGGTTCCCCCATTTTAGGGACATAACTAGAACCCTTCCTTCCAAATGAGAGTAGTAGTTGGTGATTGTGATGGCAGCTGTTGCTTTGACTACAAAGCAACAAAATCTGGTCCAGAATGTTTGTGAAGGGAGAAAGAGCCTGGACCACATTTCCTCCTTTCCAGTGGTGCACTTGATCTCCTGCAAGGCAATCACATCCACCGGTGGGTTTAGCAGGTGACCTCGTTTCTTATCCAGGGACTTATTGGATGAGAGTCCTGTTATGTTGAGAGCCCCAATTGTTTTTGAGCCCAACACGCCTGCTATGACTGCATGGGCAGATTATCCCTGTGCAGCTGAGGTGGATTTCTTGTGTCTGGACTTATTTATAGGACCCCTATAATTGGTTTGGGCTGGTGGTGTACTTAATTGTTATTCTAATGGTCCAGAGTTCCGATTTGGTTCTTCATACAGTGAGCACTGTTGTCCTCCATCCTGTTGAGGGTTGAGAAACTGTTGGCTTGTGAAATGGGTTTGTTAACTGGTGCTTGAATGGGTTGGGCTCCATTGTGTACAGGTAAGAAGTGTGCGTCGTCCATTTCTGATTGGAATGCCCATTGCTTATTGTCATAATTCTGAATTGACTGGACAATAAGCCTAAGTCAATATGTTGGAACAGATGGAATCTACCAAGTTTAATATGAATATGATTATTTAAGTGTCTCAAAATGAGGTGATATTGGGTTGTCTGGAAATTGCCTCGAATTATATGATTGTGAAATTAACAAATGAAGAATTGGCGGAACCAATGAGATACAGCAAAGTGAATTACTAAGCCATGAAAGCGGTATCATCCAAAGTTGCCACAATATAAGCAAGATGAGATGATCAAGAAAGGAGGTTGATAATAGTTTAGAGTGAGCGGAACTGAGATCTACTGTAGTTATTATTATTCAAGTTGGGTTGACCTTAGGACAAATATACCACACTAAGAATGTTTTATAGCCAGTGCAGGTTTTGAACTCAAAACCTGCACTAGGGGTGGAAGCAGTTTTACCCGCTTGGCTAACCACCCTTTTCATTGTAGTTATTATTTTTTGCACTAGATGGCCCCAGACACTTTAGTTATTATATTAAATAAAAAAGAGTATAGTGGGAGCAAGTTCTCCATATTTATTAAATAAGTTTATTTCTGTTGTTTCAAGAGCAACGATCCTCATATCATTGGTCCTATTTCTCAATGGGTCAAACCCTGTGCAAAATCATTTACGGCATATATCAAAAATAACTCCAATTTTATAACAGTGATGCTCACTACAGGAGGCCCATGATCAATCACATAAACTGATAAAAGTTCCTCAGTCGCTAGTCATGTTGTATCAGGCTTGCTTTGGCAAGGAATCATCTCAAAACACTGCAACTATGAATATGCAGAACTCAAGCTTGCCCTGGACACTGTGCTTAAATAGAAGAAGAAGTTTCTGCAAGAATGTTGTATTGATAATCTGCCTCCGTTTGATTGTGATGGGAACATCCATGGATTCTTTAAACAATTTGAGTTTTCAGTAGAAGGAGCTTCAGATCGGCATAAAGCCAAATTACTAATGTGCACCCTGGATGTTGGAAGCGCTGACCAAGTTAATTTCTATCTTCCCAACAGTTCCGTTGCCTATCAAAAAGTGAAGGATACTGTGCTGTGGTTGTTTTTAGGAACTCAAAAATGGTGCAACGGAAGGCTGAGTTTCTAACCATTGGGTTTCACCAGAAAATGAGACCCTCACTGCATTTGCTGATCAATTTTCAGCAGAAGCTCATGTGTTAATTGGGGCAGGAGTTTTAACTGAATGTGACATAAGCATAGCGTTGACTTCCGCTGTGAAACCTTACCATGAGCTTTTTAATGCCTAGGCTCCATATTTAAAGGTTGACGTACCTTTGCTTAAACTTGTTCAAATTCTACGCCGTTTATACGCTACCTTCCCTCCACCCAATATAGAGTGAAAACCTATCGCCTCCGCTGCTAGCCTTGTTTATTTGGAGAAATTATCCCTCCCTGTTCAGAGTCTGGTTGGCATTCCCTGGCCTTATTATCATTACAAGCCTCGCTTCCAAACAAGTTGCCAACAGCAGTTCACCTATTGGGAGGGGCCTGGTTACACTGTTCAATACCAGCCCAACTTTTGGGGTGGCCCATTTTACAAACAATTAAGGATGCAGGTCTTATAGGGTTAATTGTTTTTTCGTGCAGTCGCTCTGGGCACCTGGATAGGAGTTGTCATAATTGACGGGTCCAGTACCTACCGTGGGAGCAGTATAATCAGGGAAAAGTCAGAGCGGAGTAGAGATGGGACTCTCTACATCCTCTATTCTGACTCAAAACGTCTCACCTGAACCTATTCCTGTACAGTCAGTAGAAGTTTCTCAGTATGATGACGCCTTTATATATCAGCATCCTGTTGGAGGGGTAAATGTGCTGACACGAACGCAATTCATGGACATGGCAGAAGCAGGCTCCCAGGAGCAACCAAAGCCTTATGCTTGTCAATTGTTTAATTACCTTTCTACAGATGAACCAGATCCACTTGCTGATGCGCTTCTCTTAAAAGAGGTAAACGTGGCCCTCCCTGTGGACAGTATTGTAAAAGAATACCCTAAAGTGAGGAAGGGTATTATGAGCTTCCTTGAAAAAAGAGATCAGTTAAATGTTCATGTTTTAAAACAATCAGATGCATTTTACTCTGAGTGTACTTACTGTGACACTGTTATATAAAAAGCCCAAGTTCGCGTGATAATTGATATGGGTGCTTCAGTCAACATAGTGTCCACAAAGTTGGTGTCAAAGTTGGCATTAAAGCCTGACGTGGAGCATCATATGGTGTATGGGACTGCAGGCGCAGAAAGCACAGTCTCTGAAGGAGCATACAGTGCTACCCTTGCAGTTTAAGTCAATTGTCATTGTAGCCCCAGCTATAGTGTTACCAAACAATAACTATGACCTGTTAATTGGAACTGCTTTTATGCGCCACTTTGGGGCTGTTGTTGATATGACAGCGGAGACATTTGAAATTCTGGGGCAGTGGATCCTAATCTACTTCACTTTCAGCAGAATGCCAAAGGATCTGTACACATGAGTCACATTAACCTTGCATATGGTGATGGGGTGGTTTTGGTTTGCTATCATCAACTAAAGAGCAAGACCTGGGCCCTTCCTCATCAAATTTATGAATATCAAGGGCTACCGCTTAGAGCTGCTGGCCCTATATCTATTCCCTCTGGACACCAAGTAATCATAAGCACTGAGTTAGAGGTGGAAGTGCCTGCTGGGCTATATGGGGAGGTCATTGGTCCCTATCAGCAATCATGGCTCAAGCCCCATGTGGCCCCTGGCATTATACTCCTGGGGCATGGGGAGATCAAGGTCCTGGTAGCAAATCTTCAGGATAAACCAATGCAAATCTGCTGACACCAAATAGTTGCATATCTACATTTCATCCCAGTTGAAGAGGTCCTCTGGGTTCATGAGTTCAGTTCACTGGATGAATTTAGTCTGCCCATTGAATCACAGCTTGGCGTAATGGCGGTTGTACCGCGTGAAAATTTAATAGGGTTAACAGAAGACCAGAAAAATCAAGTGGAAGCCTTATTTCAAAAATACAAAGAGATCTTTGCTGTCAATGATCATGATTTAGGGTGCGCACAAGGAGTGATCCATCAAGTGGACACTTGGGATCATCCCCCCATCAGATCTCAGCCAATCCTGCCGATCTAGAGCAGCAGAAGAAGTTGTCACAGCAGAAATTGATAAACTGTTGGAGCAAGGAATGTTTGAACCATTGAAGAGCCCATGGGCTTCCCCTGTCCTAATTGTCAAAAAGAAGGATGGTACTAACCAAGTAGTAATAGACTACTGCAAGCTCAACAGCATTATGAAAAAGGACTCATACCCTTTGCCACGAATTGATGATGCATTGGACCGGTTGGGGGAGCTTGTTACTTCTCCACAATGGATTTAATATATGGCTATTAGCAGATTGAGTTACCTGCGGTGGAACAAGAAAAATGCGCCATTATCACGTCAAAAGGGCTTTTTCAACTGACATGTATGCCCAAGGGCTGTGTAATGCCCTAGCTACTTTCCAACGAGCGATGGACACTATCCTTGGCAACTTGAAGCTGTCATGCGTTCTTGTATACCTTGACAATATTAACGTTTTCTCCCACGTGTTTTCTGAGCACCTTAACCATTTGGAAAGGTATTCCGCCAGTTGGCTGAGGCCAACATCAAAATCAAACCCCGGAAATGCCACTTTTTCAAGGATCAGCTAGAGTACCTTGGGTTTGTAGTTGATGCAACAGGGCTGAGGCCCCAATCAGCTAAGGTGGAGGCCATTTGGAAGATAATTACACCAAGCAGTAAGTGAGATATACAAGTATTTTTAGGGATGGTTGGCTACTATTGCCACTTCATGCCAAGCTTTAGTTGTATTGGAGGTCCGCTGTTTGATTTATTAAAAAAGGATGCCACGTTTGAATGGACGGAACACTGTCAACGCTCCTTTGATACTCTTCAAACAGCGTTGAATCGATGCATCAGTGCTACGCTACCCAAATTTCAAAAAGTAATTTATTGTACAGCGGATGCATCTCTTTCCGCTGTGGAGGCAGTTATGTCCCAAAAAGATGATGGGAGGGAGGAGCACCCAGTAGCGTACTGCAGCTGAAGCCTGAATAGACATGAACATAATTTATACTGTGACTGAGAGGGAGTGCTTAGCAGTGATTTATGCTTACAAGCAATTCAGAGTATATTTGCATGGTGTAAAATTTAAAGTTGTAATGGATCACGCCTCGTTACGCTGGCTGCAGAACCTTAAGGAGCCTGAGGGCCAGCTAGCATGATGGGCCCTTAAACTACAGGCTTACAACTTTGAGATCCTTCACTGACCAGGAGCAAAATACCAGAATGCTGATTGCTTGTAGAGGCTACCAACTATTGCATTTATGATAGATTTGAGCGATATTATGTATGACAAGATGCTCAGCGGAAAGTACAATGATGAGCTGCCCCAAGTCATCAAGGCGTTGAATGAAATGCGAGCCAATACTTTCCAGTGGAATGGTGAGTTGTACAAGCAGATCAGCAACTCAACAGTAAACTTTCTGCAACCCTCAATGCAGCTTAACATTATCATGAGTGCACATAGGGCAGTTGGGCATGGTGGCGTGCACAAGACGTTGGGGTTATTACAGCCTCAGTATTACTGGGAAAGCATGAACTACGATGTGCTTAAAACTATCTCCTCCTGTCACCAGTGCCAAGTGAAAAAGTCGTTCCACTTGGAAGACCTCATACCAGTTAGTGAAGCTGCACTTTGCTTGGTATACGGTTTCCCTTGATGTCGTCTGCCCTCTGCAAACAGGAGTTAACCAGTCCAAGTATATCCTAGCAATTGACCACCTGATCAGTTGGGTTGAGGCGCGGCCCATTTGGGATCTGGGGGCAGTTACTGTGGCTAAGTTTGTAATGGAATGCATCATTCAGCGTCACAGCTGCCCGCAGTTTATCCTTACCAACAATAGCATTAATTTTACCTCTCACATACTTCCCAAGCTCAATGAAATGATGGCCATCTGCGGGGTTCTAACAACCCCATATCACCCAGAGTCTAACGGAATGGTTTAACGGGTCAATGGGACCCTGGTGAACATACTACAGAAGTTGGTTACAGATAGGCCCTCTGATTGGAGTACCCTCCTTTCTACCGCAGTATTTGCCTACAACATTATCTATCATTCTGCCACGGGGAAAAGCCCATTCCAATTGCTTTACTGACGGCACCCTGCCCTGCCTGCGCTTCTATATGCTTGTGTAGAGAACATTGGTAGAATGGATCTTCAACGCTATTTGACCACCCTAACAAATATGCTGATTAAATTACAAACTGAAGCGTACTCATTCATCTTAGCCAAGAAAATCAAAAACCAGGATGCTGATCAGGTATGGCGGAGTGTCCTAGCACAGTTCAAAGATAGAGACATGGTTCTATTCCATGATCAACATGGGTTCAGGTGGAAACACAAGCTTGCTAGTATCTGAATTAGCCATTCAAAGTTATTGAGAAGAAAGATATGGATGCATATACTATCAAGGACCCCGCTAGTTGTTGGATCATCAACCAAGTGCATGAAAAGTTCCTCCAGGCTATAAGCAATAGGAGCCTTAGTGTCCAGTCAAAGGGGTGGGGGGTAATGTCGCAATTCTGATATGACTGGGCTATAAGCCCTAAGTCAATATGGTGAAATGGATGGAATCCGCCGAGTTTGATATGAGTATGATTATTTGAGCGCCTCAAAATGAGGCAATATTGGGTTGTTGGAAAATCTCCTTAAATTAGGTGATCATGAAATTAACAAATGAAGAATTGGAGGAACCAATGAGATATGGCGAAGTGAATTACTAAGCCATGAAAGCGAAATCATCTGAAGTCACTATGATATAAGCAGGATGAGATGATTTAGAAAGGAGATTGTTAATAGTTTAGAGTGAGAGGAACAGCGAGGATTTGCTGTAGTTATCATATTAAATAAAAAAGAGTATAGTGGGAGCAAGTGCTCCATATTTATTAAATAAGTTTATTTCTGTTGTTTCAAGGGCAACGATCCTCATATTGTTGGTCTTATTGCTCAGTGGATTGAACCCTGCACAAAATTGTTTACGTCATATTTCAACAATAACGCCAATTTTATAACACTTATAATTTTATGGCTGCTAGGATGTCTTAGGGCCGGTCATACTAGAGAGGTGCTCTTGTTGTTGCTCAACGTTGCGCTTGGATGTTTCCTCCCAAGCTGCTGCTTCCTTCCCCTCCTTCTGCTTCTTCTGCTTGGTTTTTCTGCCGATTTTATAGCCTTCTTCGCTTCTTTGCGTTGCTCTGGGGAGACTGGTTGGACCACCTCATAGTTAGCCTGTGATCCCCAGAGTTGGGCTGTTAATGCACCCACCTGATCTATATCCTTTGGGCTTTTTTCACACTCAATAAAATTTCTTCCCTCCCATGTAGCTGGACAGTCATTGTTTTTATACCCTACCTTGTTGCAGCTCGTGCATATGGGAAGACTCTTTTCTGGGCGGACTGAGAAGAATGAGAATGATTCCCCTTTAGTCCAAGATGTACGCTTTGCATGTTATTGTACTGATGTCACCATCAGCATCCATGCTCAGGCATATCATTGCTACAGCCTTGTCTGTAACCAGGTGAGGCAGGAGGTGGTTTTCTCCATTTCAAAATAGACTATCTCTCCATAAGCGCTCAGACCACTTGTTAGCGCTGCCTCCAGGTAGTCTTGCTTTTAGGTGGTTGGGAGTTCTTCTAGTACTGAAAACAAGGTTTATCATCCCAAAAATGGGTGCGTGTGATTGGGATATTGGCTGTAATTTGTTCAGGCTCCTTGCCTACTCTCAGCTTAGTGTAGGTGACTACAAATGGGCGACTATGGCTCCATCCGCGGCCGCAGCAGTGTCAAAGCCAAGATCTAAGGTTCCCATTTTGAATTTTCAGTCAAGCTTACAGCTTCTGGGAAGCGTTTTTGGATAGACTGAAATATTGCTTCATATTGTAGAGGTTACTCATTGCCATAGTTAATGCGCACACCAAATTCATGAGAGGACTTAAGAAATGAATGGCTGATGTTGCCAATTCTGTGAAAATCTTGGACCATCTTGATTTAGTCACTGTTTGGGACATTTGGTCCCTTTTTTGCACTACAGTTAAAGTTGTGCAGCTGGGCCTTCTAGCCCATGATGTTCCCCTTCATTGCTGCTGCATAGGTGTGTGAGTTCAGTGAATTTAGTCGCTTTGTCATCACCTGATTGGATGGAACACTTTTAAGACAAGTTGTAATTGGTTGAATCAATTTACCCACCTGTAAACAAAAGTGATGCTTACAGAAAGAAAGGCTAGATAAGGTTCTTTACAAAGTGGGTAAACTTATATGTGTACTATGTTAGGTTTATACTCACATATTTTTTTAAAGAGATGCTTAAGTTTGTACAGGTCTACAAGTATTCTAAAGATAATTGATCACGATTAAATAAAGAAAGAATATATAAGGAAAATAAGTTTGCTGACAACATACAATATAAAATAGCTAAACTTATATAAAGAAAGTCTATAAACTATTTGATAAGGAGACACTTTAACTAAAGTTTATATGTGAATCTCTACTTAATTAGGAAAGCTCATGTACTAGCTCAGCACAGCGTGGATATTTTATGTCAGTTTGTATGGTGTAAGCTATAAGACTTTCTTACTAAAGACATGATATAATAGGGGGTGCTGGCATAGTGAGATGGGCATCCCACTAATGCCCCTCAAATGCAGGTTCAAATCCCATTATGCAGAAACTGTATTTTTCTGTGCCAAGAGGATAGAAATACATGTGGATTCATGCACCATGCCTAGGTCTAACCAAGCTAATTAGTGAATGTAGATCATGTAATCCTAGCCTATCAGAATACATGCAGGAAGGTTCTACCCCCAGTACTTGGGCTTTGTCCTCCACTCCTAAATTGTCACTCCCTATTCCTTATACCTCCTATTGGTGCAGTATATTTGTCCCAAGGTTGGCCCACCTCAAATAAAAAAATGATATTGTACTATTGGTTTACTTTCCAACTAAACCATATGTGTGGATTATTTAGGAGTTCTGATTGGAAATGATACCTATATTTATTAACTTAAAAGTATGCTTAGCCACTAAAACAATGGTAAAATTTAGACTCACTATCCAAATTCTCATATATTAGTATTATAAAGTTTAAAATTATGTTGCTAAATATGAGTGTAAGTCAATACATAAACAGCATAAAATATGTTGAGGTAACTGAATTGTTAATGGGTAAATGAATGATTTGACTATATCTTGGGCATAGAATCAGTATGAAAACCTAATTTATCATTATAGAATATAAAGTTCAAAATAACAAAGGTATTTATAATTACTACTATATTATATCAATGGATCATTGATTTTAGTCTTTACAAAGTTATGGGAGGTTTGATGGATGAACGTATAAAATTATCTGTTTTTGACCTTCCTATGAGTCTAACCTTTTTGTATCATAGCATAGTACACATCAATCTTTTTACAATTCTGGCAATGATATTAGACATTTAAGAACACAATAAGATATCAATATGCTTGAACGTTACCCTGTTAGGAGATGAAATGAATTTCTTAATGTATTATGACATGTTATATACTACTAACAGAAAATATCTTTAGTATGATTTAAAGTAGTTACACATACAAAGTATTCATATTCCACTAATCTAGTGTCTGATGCCATTATAATTCATGTTCATATACAATATAATTTTCTAAGCTTGTTGTTGAAGTTGTATCCTCATAATGTCAAGTCTAAAATCCTGAGGTTGCATTTATGCCACCCGTTTAATATGAAAAATTTGAATGAAATAGTAAAAGATAATCATGTACCACAATAAAATTATAATAGAAAAACAATAATTAAAATCCTATGTTATAAAAACATGTAACTTAAGTTTAATTACTATATGTTACATCAATACTTGTATGCTTTATGTCCAATGAAATCTAGATTGCTATATTGGTAAAACAAACATAAAGACAGGATTAAAATTTTGGTTTGTTAATTTAAAAGACGAGATTTTATTCATATGGTGCTACATATCTAACTCTTTATATAAAGAGTTTAATAAATAAAATATTCAGCTTTATTTCACACGTTATAAATTTAAGTTCCTGGTTCTTACCATATCCTTCTTATAAGTTGTTGTAAATTCAAAAAGTTTTTCCTCAGAAGAAAAAAGTTCAATTCTAACCTTTAATGCTATTGCTATAGAGCAAAACAACTCCGAAATTAAAGCCTCCATATCTATATAGTTTGTGCTCATATTTGTAAGGTGCCCAACTTTTGATACTCTTTTAGACATCATAGAGCCGGTTATGTAGGTAGTAATATTGACATATTTATTGTTAAAACTTTGGTTAGTTTATAACTGATTAATTGCTCAAGTGACTCTGCCTCAGTTGCAGGTGACCGTTGAAGTGAAATTTCTACAATAGACTATTATTTTCAATATCCTACAAAAAATGCTGCTCATTATAAAACACTATGCGCCTAACATGTACATCCTTAGGTAAATATATATAATTACCATGGTTTCATATAGATTGTAAGCTGTACTGCATATGTGACTGAGTAAAGAATATCCTTTTTCTTTATACTGCAATAATTTGCATCATTAGCTATATGTGCTATTATAAAATTCTGCACCCTCTTCTAGAGATTATTTATTATTATAAACTCACAATGTGATTATGAAATTGACTTAAACAACTATTAACCTTTTTTCATTGTACAACCCACCAATTATTTTATGTAATCTGCAAACTAAAATATTTGAGTGAGGTAGGCAACCTTGAAACATGTATGCACTACTAAGTCAAAATGGTCAAAAATCAGTCACACAATTGAAATAAGAAATATTTGAAAAACACATTTTTGGAATAGAATTTACTCTAAATAATTGGCATCTCATTACATACATACTGCATTAAAAAAGTTCTGGGACTAATGCTATTAAGGACACAACTTTTCAGATAAATGAAATTTTATTATTTACTATTCAACATACATCCCTTCCCTCTCTATACAGATTTTAGATCGCTCATACAATTGTTGAAAGGCATGCACATAGTTCTCCTTCAAAATCGTGTTCAAAACAGCTGTCACATTCTTCTGAATTGTCTCTACATTATCAAAACGCTGCCCCTTCAGTGCCACCTTCAGCTTAGGGAATAGAAAGAAGTCAGCCGGAGCCAAATCTGGTGAGTAGGGTGGATGGTTAATCACTGTGACTGATTTTTCAGCGAGAAATTGTGAGACAATCAATGATGAGTAGACTGGAGCATTGTCATGCAGAAGAAACCACTCCCCTAATTGGTACATTTCTGGCCTAACCCTGTGAATTCTTTTCAAAAGGCGATCAAGTACCTCTTTGTAAAATGGTCCAGTTACAGTCTGGCCGGGTGGCAAGGGTTGTCAAATAGTGTTCCAGCTGTGACAGAGATAGCTCCATCTGTATGTCTATAGCAGCATCAGTCCCAGGACTTTTTGAATGCACTGTGTAAGTCTATGTGGTAAATCACCTCTGTTTTGATAGAGTGGGAAGAAAGGTCAGGAGGCCAAACTAATATATTGACTTTGTTAAACATAAAGCTTCCTGTTCTGAACAAATAGCTGTAGTAAGTCTACATGCTGTCAAGCATATAGAGAGGCTAATGGTAAGACAGATTATCTAAAGTTAAAAGAACTTCACTATAGCTAGCTCATTACTCAATTATAATGTTGATCCAAATGGTTTCCAGAAGCATATTTGACATTATTAATACACGTTTAATAATTTTATTATGCTTCTAATCCAGAAAAAGAATTAATATGAATCTTCTGAATTTTATGTTTACAGAAAAATAGTCTCAGGCTCAGTTTTTAAAAATGTAAATTTGTGATTGACTAGTTTGTAGTCCTTATAATTTTAAGCAGATAATATTGCCTGTTTAGTAAAGATGTGTCCCAATTAGTCTTATAAAAAGCACAAATATTTACTTGTGAATTTTGTTTTAGAAACAGATCTTGTATGCATGATATATTCTTTATATAAATTCAAAATCTGAATAGACAGTTGCCTTTAATAAATCTGGTCATAGTTTTGTTTTAATTAGAATTTTAGCAAATTTTAGCAGAAAAAAATAATGATTGGGCTAACTCAATCTACCTTTGAAGAGTTTTTGTGAGAATTGATCACTGATGTCCAAGTAGCATCTAAATTGAAAAAAGTTGTTTTTAACTTTTGTAAGGGTTTGTTTTGTAGCCTGTATTACAGTTAAATTGGAAATTTTTAGTTGTGAAATGAACATCATAGTGAATGATGGTATGAAAAATGAGCCATTTAATCTACTTTGATATTGTTCCAATACACAAGTTAATAGTTTAAAGAAATTGGAGTGCTCTTTAAAGGCAAAAATGCATGTTGATTTATACTTTTGCTTATATAATGTAATAGAAGAATTAAGCACTAAATGGTGGCTAATTCAAAATGAAACAGCTCGGCTTTTTATACTTTAGATAGGTTAACAAGAAGGAATTGAGCCTGATATTTTTTAGAAGATTAAATTTTACAGACACTATCTAAAATCCTGATAGAGCTTCTGTGTAAGTCTGGATACCCAACCAATTGGGTGAACATGGAAATGATCCCTTTTAGGATGGAGAAGGGACATAATGCCCCTGTGGAGCCCTTTCTCAATTGGGGGACTTAAGACATTTGGTTGATGAATGTTAGGTAACCGCATTGGCCCCAAAGGATCCATCCACATTATCCCCCTTGGCCGCGTATTCCCTTGTTGAAAAGATAAAAAAAGGTTTTTAGGTAGTAATCCAGGACAGAAGTCATTAACAGCACCCTACCCTCTCCTGGCCTCCACCCCGCCATCCCTCACTTTATTGGAAAGGAAGAAATTTGACCTTAAAACTTAGGAAATGGTTTCAGAGTAAGAAAACCAGTCCAGAACATGAAATCCAAAATTTCAGGTCCAGGAATGCCAATCCAAATTGAGAATCTGGTTTCAAAATTTTTAAAAATTTTAAAAAGAATCTTAAAATCAACCCTGGCGGATCCAATTCTGCCATCCCTTTGATCTAATCAAATATGCTCAAGTTTAGTTAGTGAGGGTCCCTCTCTGGAGGATCAGGAACTTACGTTGCCAGAGAATTTCATGACCTAGTGCATAAGCTAGAGACAACGCTCTAAGACCAGGATGGGTACTCATGATTACGTCAGCTGCCCCTGTCTAGGAACACACCCATGACCCCATTTTTCCCCATTTTCACGTATAAGGCAAGTGCCTCTAGAAGGGGCAGTTTTTAGTCCATTTTTTCTTAAGTTTCACATAAATCTGATATTTACCCAAATCTACTCTGCAGACTCTGCCTCTTTTCAACATACTTTCACTTAACCTAGCAAAGTACGCAGTAATCTATGTTTTAGGACTAATGGTTGTCTAGTGGGCCCTCCAAGCCATTGATCTTGCCACCAAATGGTAATTTTGATGATAAAAGGTTTCGCCATGGGCGCGTGATGCCAATCAGCTTCTTCCAAAGAGTTTTTGGATCTCCTGAGCTCTTTGCAATGATATGCTCCTCCTTTGGCACCCAGCGGACAAGATACAGATCCGCCTCCCTCTTTGTGAAATAGTTTTAGAATTCAGACTTGTTAGCACCGCCAATCTGCTGGTGGTTCAGCGCAATTTGGGTACAATGAGGTTGTCTCCACTAATCATTATTCTTCATTCAGGGGTGATAAATGGCCATCCTTGCAACTTCGAGGCACTAACCAGGCACCAGACTATCCAGGCCATCTCGCCAAAGGCCAATCTGGCCCAAATCAGTTTATAAAATTGATCCTCCATCCTGGCGACGTCCCCAATCCCTCACCCAATGTAGAAAACTCTCAACGGGCAAAATGAAAATCCCAAAGCCTCCCAACAGTTGAATCAATTTGATTCAAATTGATTTGTAAACCTGATCAGCATATTCAAAATTTAGAAAATTAAAATAATTTTCAGAGTTTTTATTATGATATACCAGTACCAGAAGCTTTGGAAAAAGAGCCCAATGGGCACCAACTGCAAACCCAGGAGGATTAGTCATCCTCCTTGCCTCTTTCACCCTTTGGAGATGCCCCAGCAAGACCTGAGGTTGCCTTTAATGCAGCTATTTGGTTTGATATGGGGTCTTTGGTATGTTCTTATATTTTATTTCTCTTAGAACCATAGGGTTCCCTACTACAAGAAATTAGAACTGCTATGCCATTGGAATTCTGTGCTTTCCACTGGGTTGTAGCACCCATATTGGAAGCCAAGTCTTACTTTAATCAGCAGGTTTAATGACATAATGGACCAATTTTTAGCTACAGCACTTTCCGCCCTTCTCTTGGGATCAGGCAAAGCAGCTTCTTATTAATTTCATTGAATTTTCATTCCCTATTTGACTTTGTTTTCACATGCTGGACACTCATCTCCTTCTGAAAAGCATGCAAACAATTTCTTTTGACCCTGGATAGCATCTATCCAGCACCAGAATATCAGGATGCACCTTTAGCAGGTGTAGTGACAATGGGAACACCCAATCCTTTCTCATGAAGTAGTAGAACAAGTTCTAGATGCTATGAAAGAGCTTCAAGTACGCTTTGCAGCTGGGGTTTTCAAGCTCCTACTCCAATTGATGCACAGAGAAGTGTGGCTCTCTTAGATGCCTTTGAAGGAGAGGTACGCCACTGGGTCAGAGGAGTATTACAGGCTGCAAAAAAATTGATAACCACAAACCCATATTGAATCTAGTATCTGATGCAGTACAAGCACCTGAATCTAGAGCATCCCGCCTCTCCGTCTCTTCACTCTCCACCAGAAGGTCCCTGACTTGCCTTCCCTGGTAGAGGCCTTCACAGCATTAGTGCCTTACGCTGAGATCCCTACAGACATTGCATCGGCAGCTTTCATAGAAGCCTTGAACAACTCTGCAGCCAACAAAGCCGCGTGGTATCCTCTTCCAGTGTCCATAATTCTGAGTTTTCTTTAGCATATTCAGTGAGATCAAAACCTTTCCATGCAAGTATAACATCTGTGGCAGTAATGTCATCTCCTCCAACCGCAAACCCCATCCCAGACAGTTCATTCCAGTATAAAACATCTGCTCCTACTTCTTCAGGAAAAAGGGTCCTGGGAAGCTCTCCCTGGGGTTGAAGTGGTATCTCCCAACCACAGGTTACTTTAAAGAGTAACAAACCACCAGTGTAGAGTCCCTTCCCTTCTTCTGCAGGTAAGGAGTTGACTTTGACATTGGACCCAAGAAATCCTATTCTAAATCTCATCTAAATGTTCCATGAGGAAGCCCATGTAGCATTTGATCAGGATACTGATTCTGTACCACTGAGCCTAGTCCTTCTCCTACCCAGTCAGATTCACCCACCATACAGGACCATGTAAGCTTCTCCCCAACAACAGTGATTCACAAAGGCATAGAGGTAGATCCTTCTAATACCATCCTGCCTGGGGACCAGGAGAACCTCACAAAGGGATCCTATGAGGAGAATCATAATAGCATATTAGTGACCAAGGGGCCACTTCTCATTATGGGGCCAGACATACTTTCCGCTACCCTCTCCCTTTCCATGACCAATAAAGAGGACTAAGCATATTTCCTGTTTCCTATTACCTTAAGAGTAGGAGTATGGAAGGTCACAATACAAGCACTCATTGATACTGGAGCAGCGGGCAACTTAATGGATCTAAAAGTGGCACACTCTCTAGACCTGGACATGGTGATAGCTCCTTCTTTATTGGGCGCTTCATTTGCACCAATGACCTGCAACACTGTGCAACGTCCAGTGCAGTTCTTCATCCAAAAATTTGGCTTCTGTGACCACTTTTTAGCTGTACCTGATTTACTATACCCTGTCATTATGGGTTAGGGTGTTGGCACCGCTAACAAGTGAACATCAATCTAGATCTTAACTCTTTGTCCTTTGCTAATAAGAGATGTAGTGGGGAATTCCCACTTATTTAAACTCTCATAGTGGAGACCTCACTTAGCTCAATTTCTTCCTCTATGCTGCCTCTTTGGAACTCCCCCAAGATTTTTCTGACTTCCTAGCCCCATATAAGGACAACTTTGACATGAGACTTGCAACTCAAATTCCTCCCCATTTGGAATATGATCTTTTCTTCCAGATAACATTAAATCTTATTAAGATTAACTGCCCGTTGTACCCTCACACGGAGGAAGAAGATAAGGCGCTGGGCATATGACTAGATGACATGCTGGACAAAGGATGGATTATTAAGAAATCCTATACCATTGCCACACCAGTAGTCTTTGCCCAGAAGGCGGATGGGACCTTACGCCCGTGTGTGGACTATGACCATATTAACAATGTGACAGTTACAGATCCAAACCTCTCCCCTTGGAACAAACCATTTCCAGGCCATTGATAAATCTCGATTCTTTTCAAAGTTGAACCTGATTAATGTCTTTAAC
The DNA here is from genome assembly GCA_022478985.1 of Massospora cicadina. NCBI lineage: Eukaryota > Fungi > Entomophthoromycota > Entomophthoromycetes > Entomophthorales > Entomophthoraceae > Massospora > Massospora cicadina. The sequence goes on from JAKSZP010015796.1 coordinate 201,810, forward strand.
CAGGTGAGGGTCAATGAGGGCCAAGAGTGGCTCATGGTTATTAGGACAAGGCGCGGGATATTCTATTTTAAAGTGATGCCATTTGGTCTGAAGAACGCACCAGCAACCTTCCAACGTTTGATTGATGATGTCATGGGGACCTAAAATTTACCTGTGCTGTCGCTTATATTGATGATATCTTAATCCACTCCTCAACTCATGAACAGCACACCAAGGTTTTGGAGGCTATAATGGCTGCCCTTCTCAAGGCAGGGCTTTTTGTCAAGCCACCCAAATGTGAATTCTTTTGAGAGAAGTAAAATTATTAGGGAACCTGGTCCTTAAGGATGGGTATGCAGTTCCCCCTGTAAGCTGGAGGCTATTCAGTCCTGGCCAACCCCTACCACTCAAAAACAACTGAGAAGTTTCCTGGTCACTGTGACGTTCCTAAAGAAGTTTTCTCCTACGCTCGCCCAGCTGGAATCACCCCTTTACCCACTGACAGGGAAGAATGTCCCTTTCAAATGGACAAAGGAGTTTCAGAAGGCCTTTGAGGAAATTAAAACTGTTTTTCTATCACTCCAATCCTGCGTCACTCTGAAACATCCAAGCCATTTATGTAGGCATGTGATGCTTCAGCAGTTGCAGTGGGAGCAGTAATATTGCAAGAGCATGAAGGGAGGGAGCACCCAGTGGCATACTTCTCAAGGAAATTCACCTCCACAGAACAAGCATGGGCTATCTATGATAAATAGTTGCTTGAGGTGGCATGGTCGCTGACTCACTGGAGATATTTTCTTCAGGGAGCAAAGCATGAAGTCACAGTATGCACTGACCATAAGTCCTTATTGTATTATCTGAAACCTCAAAAGCTGGCTCACTGTCAAGCATGCACATACAAGGATCTTTGCAACTTTAACTTCAAGTATGAGTTCATAAAAAGCCCCTAAATGTGCTGCCTGATATGGTGAGTCGCAACCCTGCCTTGGCTCCAGGCCCAGAGGAGGACCTATTTGGGCTTACCACAGTGGTGCCTTCCACCATGATCCTCTCACTCACCCCTGTTATGGTAACATATGCTGATATCTCCAGAAAACATTCATGTGTGAACTCGTTTTAGCAGGTCAACTATGTTGCCAAGAGAAATTGAGTTGGCGAATGACCTAGAGACTAGGCAGCGCAAAAGGCCCCTGTACCACTTAAATGATGGTGTAATCTTCTTTTGAAATAGGATTTGGGTCCCACCCACCCTGAGCATGCAGGTTTTTGAAGAGCATCACACCCCACCTGCAGTAGGCCATCCTGGTTCAAAGAATTGTGCTGAGATACTCAAAAGAACCTAAAATTGGCCTGGGCTCTCAAAGAATATCTCATATTAGGTATCAAGCTGTGTTACCTGTGCTCACTCCAAATCAGACCGCACAAGAAAAAAGGGCATTATCTACCCTTTGCTACAAGCTGAGGGTTCCTGGACGTCTGTCTCATTGGACTTCATTGTTCAACTTCACTTGTCCAAGGGTTTTGATGCCATAATGGTATTTGTGGATAGGTTCATCAAGTTTGCACTGTTTATCCCGTGTAACACTACCAAACCAGCTGCAGATACTGCAGCACTCTTTATCAATCATGTCTTCTCTATGTTTAGACTCCCAATGGAAATTGTAAATGACCTTGGTCCGCAGTTCACAGCCAGGTTTTGGGATACCTTGCTTGGACTTCTTAGTATCAAAACCTGCCATTCTACAGCATATCATCCAAGATCAGATGACTAAACTGAGAGAGTTAATCAGTTTTTAGAACAATATTTACGTTGTTTCTATTCAGTCACCCAGGACACTTGAGCCACGGGCCTTTCTTTAGCGCAATTTTCCTACAACAATGCCTCACACTCTTCCAATGAATTTTCTCCCTTTGAAGCAACATTGAGTTACAACCCATCCTTCCAGATTGGAGCATGCTTAACCTCAGCAGTCTCCGCATCAGAGGACCAGATCACCCAGATCTGAGATACATAAAAGCTTGCTCAAGATCACTTATCAAAAGCCATTAGAGATTTTAAGAATTTTGCAGATAGAAAATGACTCAGGGAACGATATCTCTGTAGGTTCACTTTTTATGCTTGACACTCGCCATCTGAATATGAAGGTTCCCTCTAGGAAGTTGGTTAGTAAGCTCTCTGGCCCATTTAGAGTTGAGAAAGGATTTGGGTCATGGTTCATACCGCATCAAGCTTCCTGCCTATTTAAAACAACATAATATACTTTTCATCTCTCAACTATCCCCCTTTAAGGGTGTGCTTCCTTATACCCCTGAGCCTAATACTATAGGGTCTTTTAAGAGGCAGATTTGGAGGCAATACTGGTCTAAAGGAATTCTAGGAGGTATTTTCAGTACCTGGTTGCATGGAAAGGCTGCCCAGCCTATGAAAATAGTTGGGTAAGTGCAAGGGAATGTGAGAATTGCAAGGAATTAATGGCTGAGTTCCATGAGTCACATTCTGAGGCCCCCTATCCACCCAAGAAAATCTCTGCCATTTTGGCCATCAAACTCCCTACTAGACACAAGAACTATGCCCTGGTTAAATTACCAGGAGGAGGGATATTTCCAGTTCAAAAAGGAGAGTATAAAGTAAGTCTGGAGACCCAACCTCTTGAGTTAGACCTGGAAAAGGTCCCTTTTATGAAGAAGAAAGGACCTAATGCCCCTGTGGAGCCCTTAGCATTAAAAGGGTAACTTGGGCCATATGGTTGATGAATGTTGGGTAACCTCTTTGGCCCCAAAGGATCCCTCCACAGTATCCTTTTTGGCCGCTTTTTCCCTTGTTGAAAGGGAAAAGGAGGTTTTCATGGAGGTAATCCAGGCCAGAAGTCACCAACAACACCTCCACCCTCCCCTGGCCTCCACCCCGCCATCCCTTACTTCCTTGGAAAGAAATAAATTTGACCTCAAAACTCAGAAAATGGTTCCTGAGTCAGAAAAACCGGTCTGGAACACGGAGTTCAAATATTTTGGGTCAAAAATGCCAATCCAAATTGAGAATCTGGTTTCAAAATTTAAAAAATATTTTAGAAATTTGTCAAAATCAACCCTGGTGGAACCCAATTCTGATAGCCCTTAGATTCAAGTGAATTCGCTCAAGTTTAGATCAGTGAGGGTCCCTCCCTGGTAGATCATGAACTTATGTTGCCAGAGCTTTTAAACCTAGTGCATAAGCTAGTTGATAAATTCCCAAAACCAGGCTGGGTACCATGAGTATTTCAGCTGCTTCTGTCTAGGAACACACCCATGACCCCCTTTTTCCCCATCTTTGCATATACAAAAACTTCCTCTAGAAGAGGCAGTTGTCAGTCCATTTTACTTCTTAAATTTTAAATAGAGCTGATATTTACCCAAATCTATTCCGCAGACTCTGCCTCTTTTCAATATACTTTTGCTTAACCCAGCGAAGTATGCAGAAATCTGCATTATAGGGCCAATGGTCGTTGAGTAGTCCCTCTAAACCATTGATCTGGCAGCCCACCAAATAGTGACCATGATGATAAAAGATTTTCCATGGCGTTCAGCTCCAATTCACTGCTTCTAAAGAGTTTTCAGATCCACCAAGCTCTTCACAATGATCTTCTCCTCCTTTGGCATCCAGCGGACAAGCTACAGGTCTTCCTCCTTCTTTGAAAAATAGTTGGAGAATTTGTACAAATATTCCTCCCCAATCTGTTAATAGTTCATCACAATTTAGGTGGAATAAGGCCATCTCTGCTAATTGCAATTCTCCATTTGGGAGTGAGAAATGGCCGTCCTTGCAACTGTGAGGTGATAACCAGGCACCAGACTATCCAGGCCATCTTGTCAAGGGCCAATCCAGCCCAAATCAGTTTATAAAATTGATCTGCTGACCTGGAAATGTCCCCAACCCCTCAACTCATTGTGAAACCCCTCAACGGTGCAAGGTAAAGCCCAAGGCCTCCTGACAGTCAAATTGATTCTATTAAATTTGATTTGTGAACCCAACCAGCATTTTAAAAATTTTAAAAACTAAGATCTTCAGAGTTTTTATAATGATATACCAGTGCCAGAAGATCTGGAAAAAAATCCCAGAGATCACCAACTGCAAACTCAGGAGGATTGGTCATCCTCCTTGTCTCTCTCACCCTTGGGAGATGCCCCAGAAAGACCTGCGGTTGCCTTTATTGCAGCTATTTGGTTTGCTATGGGAGCCTTTGGTAAGCTCTTAAATTTAGTTTACTCACAAGGTTCATCAGTGAACCCTCCTACAAGAAATTAGAACTGCTATGTCATTGGCATTCTGGGCTTTCCACTGGGTTGTAACACCCAGATTGGAACCCCAGTCTTACTTTAATCAGCAGGTTCCATGACATTCTGCGCCAATTAGCACAGAGACATAAAGCAAAGAGGCATCACATAATAAGTTAACTATTTTTTATTTTTGATGTTAAGTTGCTAAAAAATTTTAAGGTAAGTTTTTTAATATCTTTGACATTCTTAATGAAGCATATACATGTGCAAAAATTGGTGTTTTCTTATAAACTAGTATAACTTATGCTTCTGTTGCATTTTTTTCATTTTGGGGTAAAAATACCTTTTTTATGGACTGAAATGACTAATGGAACTTGCTAATAGCTAAGGTATTTTTTTAAGAATCTATCATCACTTTAAGAGTTGTTATACCATACTCTGCCTGTAGGTCATACAAGACTTTTTGAGTGTGGAAATTGCTATATTATCTTGGCAAAATTTGGCTCTTACCAAATATATATAAAAGTTGTTATCATTGGAAAAGCGGTCATTTTTACAAAGAAACTAGTTTTACCAGATATAAAAGTTTTATTTCAGCATATTAACTGCTGAAAGGGTCTATCCACTACCCTATATATAGAAGCGACTAAATTAAACTAAGACATGCTGAAAACAATTAAATTGTTTGCTTTATTAAAAGTTTGAATATTATTATTTATTCAAAAAATAATGGTAAGTGATTGAGAAGTTTTTAAGCATACTACTGATCTTTAGAGTTGCTGAAGACTGATTTCTTACCACGCTCATTATAAAACCCCTTAAAACAGTATTTTTGTGTTATAGATTAAACTTAACCTTGTCCTCTAATTTGTTGTGTAAAAATCCAAAAAGCTATGTATCAAGTCAAACTGTGGTTCTTTGGCTATTCACTACAAGATATTGTCTATTAACCTTTTTGCTATTCTTCAAGCACTTTAAGCACCAAGTTCAGCCTTTTTCAGAAAATCAAACCAATGGAAGCTTGCACACTAAAAAGCTTACTAAGACTTAAATATGAAGGGAGCGGATTAAAGAGCTGAAATTTAAGCAACTTATGAGTCATATATGGTAATATTTGGAGTGCTAACATTGCATAGAAAAGTCCCACCAAGAAAGTTTATGTTCTCATCAGGAGGTATCTAAGTGATCTAACAGAATAGTTTATATGAAATTCATAAATGCTTTTGACCATATTAGAATACCTTTTTTGATTTTACTATTATAGTATGCATTAACCTTAATATCTACCCTTCAATTTCCCTCTTTTTTATTATATATCATAGCTGTATTTTGTATGTTTTATTTATGTTCTACATAGAGGACTTATTGTGAATATATTGATTATGCTCACATAAGCCATGTTTCCAAATAGAATTCAGTAGACTATGAAAAAGATATTCATATTTCCATTTAGATGCTAAAAACCTTAGTATAATGCTCACATCTTTGGCCGTCATAATAAATATCTATCGTTTTCCAAAAATATAGAAGATAGACACAATTTATAAGGTAGGAATTGCATTTAGTAGTTTATTAGATCATATATTGCAAAAATACAATGTTATTGATTTATAATGCTGTCAAATTTGTAGTAAGAGTAAATAATTAATTTGTTTTTTATGAAAGATTACATCAGAGTGGAAAATCAGGATGCCTCTTTTTTTTTTTTTTAGTACTAGATGGTCCCAAATCAGGATGCCTCTTCTTTATCAAGTAATAGTATTTTCTTGTACCAAGATGGAAGCTGATAATGTATGCAAAATGAAGGTTAACAGCAACTACTAAATAAATCTCCTTTGCAATTGATTAATTCTACTAAATCATGTGTTATATTTTATGGTTCCATTGAATTTTGATATGGTATAAAGCTATTACTACACTATGAATTCTCATTAGCATATTCAGTTTAGGTAACAAGTAAAAATAATGTTAAACCGCTATATGTAAGGATAAATTGTAAACAATCATGGCTCTGTGTAACTTTTTATATAATTTCCTTTTTTTGAAAGTTCTAATTTTCTAAAGCTTATGCTTTCATGCAAATCTTATGGTTCTCACAACATATAAATTACAGTTATTATGGGTTATACTATCAAATTATAAATTTAACTTATTAGTACTAATGAAACTTGTAACAGCAATGTAATAGAGCTTTTAATGTTACATTTGTTTGAAATTTATGGAACAAAAGGCTAATAAACATCAAATTTAAGACTTTATCAGCAGTTTTGAGTCCAAAACTTGATTTTGTCTTAAATTAACCCTAAATACTTTGTTTTTATAAGCAAATTCAATATTTATCTTTCCAAGAGCTATGGAAATTTGGCATTTCTAGTTGATCTTCTATATTATTAAATCTGAACAAATTTTTATGAATATCCAGTGCATTTTAGTATATGATGACTTAATTAATAGAGTTAATCTTTTTATGTTCACAGTCTTTTCTAGATCTGCTTTGATTCAATCTTTTTTAGTCTTGAGAAAGTCCAAGTCTTGGTGTCTGACTACAGGCTTTTTTTAAATATAGAATTATTTGCATAAATATTATAAAATCATCATGCCAAATTGACTTAATTAATCTCTATGATTATAAACCAAATGAGTGAACAACTATTTATTCAAACTTTATATTAGATCATTAAATTGTTAATAACAAATTATCTGCTTAGGTAAAAATAAGGTTTCCAATAGTGATTGTAGATTCCTGCCCATGATGTCTATATAGAATATAATGTAAGCTACTTAGTCATTAATATTTCTTAAGAATAACTTTTGCTCATATCAAATTTGGTTTTTTGGTATCATCTGATAATAAAGCTTATTTCTTGTTCACATGGTGTGTCATCAGGCCATTTTGTGTTCTATTCTTTACTATAAAGGACATTTATTCATTGTCCATGCATGTTCAACCATTTTGAAACCTTAGTTGTACTTGCCAGCGTCTACACTTAAGTTCACTGGAACTCCTATTAGCCTCTACTTAAGAACCATGTTTTGTCCAAATCCTGACTGCAGCCCTACTGCAAGTTATATAGCTTGTATAAACCTAAAGTAAGATAAAAAAATGGAAGTAGTTTCTGTTAAATACTGAAAAAATCCTTATTAAAAGCATATAAATCAGATATATAATTAGAAAAGAAAGTCTGTGTTAAAACACTAAGGCTTAAAATTAGTTAATATTTCTAATTACATCTCATCAGGAAATTATGAGCTTTTACTCTGATTTAATGGTCAGCTGACTAAAGATCCCTGATTCTGCTAAACCTTCTTATTATAACAAAAAATGTACTGTGGATCCAGATTAGTGTATCCCCATTAGGTTGGGGCCACCTAGTGCTAAAAAATACTGTGGAGCCTATGTTTTACTTCTTGTTGTTTCTTGCCAGTCTGGTACTGTATTTGACACTTGTGGCTCTTTAGTATTATTTTAAACTTCTCAGAAGTTGTCATTCTCCTTATTTGTATTTTAATCAGATGATATTTAAATGGGTAAGCTTGTCTCAAAAGGAGTACTGTTAACTCATTTGTTACAAGTAACATTATAAAACATTGTTGTTGACAACTATCATATTGTGTAGAACATTAAGGGTACTAAGGATTAATTATCATTGTTGCTGGCTGTCAGGACAGCCGGGAAAAAACTCCAACTTCCCAGAATCAGTTTAAATCTTCCAAAGACCCAGGCACAAGTATAATTATATATATTAATAAATATAGAAATAAGGGTTAGAGTGCTTAATTGGTGAACGGCCTTGAAGTTTGCTATAATGATAAAAAATCAAGGATAAGAAAAAAACATTGTTTATTTTATGGGAGCAATTTTAGGGGAAGTTAGTGCTATCATTTTAAATGAAATTACCAAACGCATCCAAACAAAGATCTTTGCTAAAATCACTCTTTGGAGTTATTGTGTCATAGTGTTACTATTTCAAAATAGTAATATAAAATCATTTAGTTTAGATCAATCTCACCATCATAAAGGATCAAGCTTTCAAATGAATCTGGAATCATTGCAACGTCTCCTTCTAGATCTTTGGGAGGGGGTAAAGGTAAAGATAAATCAATTATGTACTCAATTCATCAGAGTACCCTTGGCAATATTGACTATTGAATGTTCATTTCCTGTTTTATAGATGTCCTTACAAGGTCCTAGCCAATTGGAGTCTAAACTAGTGATAACATCTGTGATGGTGCTTCTCACATTATTAGAGTTGAAATGAGCACCAGAAGTATCAGTGGGCTGTGTATCTTATGTTGTTGAGAAAAATTGGTAGTAAAAACAGTTTAGGACGTCTCAGAGGCATCAGCTTCTGCTTGATCCATGTGCTGCTGATGCTAGTTTGTTGTTTGACTAATGGCACTAGCAGCAGGGGTTATATATTGATTTAACACAGAATTATTATTGGCGTCTTGAGGTAAAGCAGAACCAGGATGTGGTCAGGGGACAAATTGACGCATGATTAGAAGAGCCTTGAAGAAAACTTGTGGGGTAAATTGTGGTTAATTGGATGATTGGCATTGGAGTGTTTATGGGAATAGGTGGGAAACTTCCCTCTTTTTGTTGCATCCTGAAAATTCAGAATATTAAAGTTGAGGTGGGATCCTCGTCTCTGATAGATTTGGAAACATGCAAGAGCCAAGGGAAAGGGCATTCAGTGGCAGTGCCTGTTAAATGGTTGACTAGAACTAAATCATCAGGTAATTTGATAGGGGAAATAATAATATCAGCTGATGCTAAATTTATTATTTATCATATCAAAATTATAATTGATTAAAGGCCAAAAATACCCTAAGTATATCTGAACTTGGGATTTGTGGCCTAGCAAATCCACTTAATAATATTTGACTATGATGACGCAGGCTTGGGGCTTTGTTGTTTAAGCTGTAATTAATAATAATAGTCAACTTAATGACCCAGGATCATGGGCTTAATTTGGTCTATGTCAAAAAAAGCTTTTAATGTCAATAAAGTTTTTAAGCAAATAATTACTTATTATTGGTATGAATCACCTTGGTATGTGCTGCCAATTGCTTGAGAGGAGCATCAGTTCAGCTATTTCCAGATGCTTCAGAAACACTGTCTTGAGATATTACAAGTTTGACACTGACCCTGAGGCCATGTGAGGTGCCCCCAAGTCAAAGGTATAGTAGACTCTCAGATGAACTTATTACGTTTTTCTCTGGCTAAGTGCCATTGAAAATGAGGCATCATGGGTAAGGTGTGGTTAACATCAAACCCTATAAATCATCTTCAAGTTGATACTAATAAAATACAACCATTTATCACTACAAGTTGATTGTTTAATATACAAGCTTTTTGTATTTAATACTTTTTGTTGTATTAAGGTTGAGAAATTAATTGGGATCAGAAAGATCAGGGCAGCGAGACATTGTACAAGTAACCAACAGAAGAAAACACCTTCAAAGTGTCATTTCCAAGGAGTTTATATCTTGAATATTGTCACCATCTGGTCTATTGTCTCCATATAATAGACTCTCAAAACTCCATAATATATTTGAAGAAGAACCAGCCCAATTGAAGTAGGCCTAAAATTCTTCAAGTGGCGCGCATGGCTGGGAAAGCAGATTGTGAACATGCTGAGCAGGGGATCAACCCTTTGCTATATCAATTTTTCAAGGATAAATTTACAAAATTTTAAGATCAGCAGACATAATGAGTCATCAAATTGATACTCTCACTAAAGAAGTTACTTTTATTAATGAGGCAAATAATTCTATACGTAAAGAAGTATATGATTTAAAGAAGTTAGTCAGAGAGAAAGACCAAGTATTTTCTTCTCTTCAATGTCAAATGATCAATCTGAATGAGAAAATTGCAATATTGAAGGATTGGGGTAATGGTAAAGACAGCATGCCCAAAGCAATTCTACTGACAGTGATTCCTCTGAACATTATAAGGTTAATTCTGGACCATGTTGGCAATTGCCACGTATAATGAAGCTTTGGCCAACCCAAGTTCCTCTAACTGTGGCGCAGTTCCTCAGCGCCCTGATACGCTTGGTTCAAACCAGCAGAGAAGTAATTGCAATACTCATGAGAAGAAGAATGATATTTACAAACCATTAAACCTGCCTGCTTTCAATAAGAATGGAATTATACCCACTTTTATCAAGCGCTTTGAAATAGCCATGTATGGGGCCAGTGACCATAATAAGGTGGCCACTATGATCAACTTCCTAGATGAATGATTTTAAGTTAATTATGCCTCATTTGGATGAAACTCCAACCTACGCTGAAGTCAAAGCGGCTTTGCTTCATGAATTTGGAGGTCCAAAACGAATGTCAACTAGAAAATCCAAATTTATGATATCAGTTTTAAAAAAGATGAAACAATTAATAAATTGTGGATTGATTATATCATAAAGCTCAAGTTCTCTTAGGCACAAAGGCTTTGTCAACTTTGATGCTAAGATTGCATTACAACATACACTACAACCTTACCAAAATTTGTCAAATACCTTATTGCCTGCTTTTGAGCAAAACCTTGTAACGTCTGAATTGGTTTATTATCTCTGTGGATGCTCACAAAATTATGACCCTCCCAATACTGGATACAGATCAGGACCAGCTGCCTCTGCTGGAAGACCCTACAATACCAATGATAATATTGATAGTAATCCGCCTGTGAAAACTAAGCAAACCTCAAATACAAGAGCCTCACTCCCATTAAATAAGATTACTTTCTATAACTGAAATCATAAAGGACACTTTGATTCCCACAACCATCAGCATAGTATTAATGTAGTCCTTCCAGATAACGCGCAGGTGGAGGGAAAAGAACAAGCGTAATAGATTTGGGATGCTCCATTGTGCCAAAAACATTGGTCCCACCTGACTGACAAGAAAATGCAGGCCATGGGGCCTTGATTACCAGCAAAATGAATTCATTTTAGCACTAAATGAAGAATTTAAGAACTTACATGCAGTAACTTGCTCTCAGAGTAAGGTTATCATATTCAAGCCTCTGGAGTAATTGCTAAACTGGATGTGCAAAATATAATTAAGTTTAATTTAGCTGAGGGGACAAGCAATGCAGCAGATACTCCAAGATTAAAGTGGGTGAAAATAGCTATGCCAATTGACACATTCATTATTGAATGTCCTAGCATTGGAAATACCCTAAAGCATACTCTTAACTCTATCATACTTCCCATATCCACTTAGTAAGCTCTATTGATTCTTATTAAAAAAAGAGAAAATGAAAAAAGAAAAATAAAAAATAAACCAAAAAATATAAAAAACGATAATAATAAACCTTAAAATGAAAAAAACAATAACATATAAAAAATATATTTAATTTATGAATTCTAAAACTCAACGCCACTGGGGCTATTTGACCCTTCTTTGGGAGCTGAAGGAGAGTGAGAGTAAAACTAAGGGGGCCAGTTTGGGTTTGCCAAAAATTGTTGGAGTTGCAGCAGGCATAAAGTTGAACTTTTGGAAAATGTCAAAGCATAGCTGGTGGAACCAGCCTAAGAAATGAAGGCAAAACTCCTGAGCTAACTGTAGCATGCAGCATAAAAGTATGTATTATAGAAAAAAGTTTATCCAGGGCCAAAAGGCTATTAACATAGCATCATATTCTGAAGGTCAAGAAAAATTGGATGCTATGACCAATGAAAAAGAATACCCTCCGCTTTTATTCAGCCAAGGAGGGGGAAGTATTGAATAGCTGACTGGACCTAAATTGTCAGGTAATTCAATAGGGAAATAATAAAATTAGCTAATGCTAATTTAGTATCATATCAAAATTATCAGTGATTATGGACCAAAAATATCCTAAGTATATCTGAACTTGGGATTTGTGGCCTAGAAAATCAACTTTATGATATTTGATTCTGATGACACAGGCTTGGGGCTTTGTTGGTTAAGTTGTACTTAATTATAATGGTCAACTCAATGACCCAGGATCATGGGCTTTGTTGGTCTATGTCAAAATTAGCTTTTAATGTTGATTAAGTTTTTAATCAAATTGATTACTAATTAGTGGTACAAATCGCCTTGGTATGTGCTTCCAATTGCTTGAGAGGATCATCAGTTCAGCTATTGCAGAAATTTCAGAAAAGCTGTCTTGAGATATTACAAGTTTGACACTGACCCTGATGCCGTGTGAGATGCCCCTGAGTCATAAGGATTGTAGACCCTCAGATGAGATTATTACATTTTTCTCTGGCTAAGTGCCATTGAAAATGAGGCGTTATGGATAAGAAAAGTTAAAATCCGTTGGGATTTTTCCCATATTCCTAGCCAGCCAGATTACCAGGAATTGCTAGGGGATAATTCCCTAATGTGAGGTGAATTAAAAATCAGTCAACCCTGATTTTGGTGGCTATGTTTAGGGAATTTTAAGTTATTCGCCTGGTCAGATCCATCAGGGATTGATCTGGATGAATGCTTAAGATCTTGTCAGGCAGAGTTGCTGATTAAATAGGGGCATATGATAGTTAATTAACTATCAAGTGTACTGATTGGGATCAGTCAGGTTTCATAGCCAACTGATTGGGAATGTAAGAAGTAAGTTGCAAGGTGAGTGATGCCGCCTGCAACTAGCAAATAGATTAGTTAGTTCATGACCTGCCTTAATGGGTAACAAGTCCCATTACCTAAGCAGATTGCTTGCCAAATATGGTTGGTTAACTTGGATTAAGAGGAAAATGTTAGGGACACGTTTTCCAACTCTTTCCATTTTAGGTTTTGAGGATGTCCAATGACAGAATCCTAGCCAGGATGGGGAAGACCATTGCTGTTGAGGTAAGGATGGGTGATTCAATGGCAACAGCTGCCATTTCATTGAAGAGGTGTCAACTGAGAATTGGGCGCTATATCCTCACTATAAGTTCCCTAGAATTCAACGATATAGATATAGAAAAAAGGGTATACAGTAGATATACTATCTTAGTACACCTTATCAGCTTTCATTTGTTCTATTTTTTCTCAGGGATATTATTGCTGTGTGCAATAATTGGGAGACTCTTTAAGGAAAAGAGTAAGGATCTGAGCGGAAATCAAGAGAAGAAGTGGAATAAAATTAGGGATTGCTGATGACTGTGCGTTAAAACTGAAAAACCATCAAAAGGAATCTAAGAGAAGATCAGGTTAGATGGTTTGAGGGAACAAATCCATATTTTGAGACATAACAAGTATTTCAAGCAGAAATACTGGCTGAGCGTTAGGCTGAGATCTAGGACTTCCATTCAACTATGGATAATAGTCTTCATACTATTATCAACTGATTATATCAACAACTATATAACATGGACGAATTGCAAAAATCCAAACCTGTGCAAGTAATAAGTTTATAGGGGTTATTGGCCAAAAAATAAGCATCCCCAATAAATTTTTACAAAGTGGTGCTCACTACAGGGGTGCAGTTGAGTAGAAGAAATAAGAAGGATGTCATTCTAATACTAATTTAGAAAACTATGGTGGAGTTAGACTCTGTTGATCAGAACGCCCTAAACTCAGCGGATCATTGAGAATTTGCAGCCTTGGAAGAAAGAGTCACCAAGATGGAGGAAGAAATCAATAATGTCGCAAGTTTCAGGAATGAGTTACTTGAAAAAGTAATGACTTTAAAGAAGAAAGAAGGGGACTTAATTTGAGAAGTCTTATTTCTGAAAATGGATGTGAAGTGTATCACTTTCATTTAAGAATTTCAGCGCTGATATTGAGCAATTGGTCAAACTGGTCGAGGAGCTAAAAACTCACAAATGCAATTGTGAGTCATATGCGGCAACTGATGCAAAGAAAGAACTCTATATATGATACTTGGGAAGTTGTATACCCCAAGAAACATGCCACCTGCTTTTGCCACTATTTCGGAGATGACGCCCAAAATACTCCCCAAGTGAGCCAAGTGGCTGAACCTAGAGAATTAGCTAGATAAACCTTATAGGAATTCAAGGCAACGCCAAAATTGCTGACTTTCCATCAGAAGAATCATCAGCATTTTTCCAACTGTTTGATACAACTTTGAAGAAAAGGATACGAGCAAAATTGACAGATGATAAGAACTGAATGGCCCTATCAGAATATTGAATAGGCAAAATATTTGCCTATTGTTTTACGTGGTTTCAGGAGAAGAAACAAATCTGGATGCATTGTAGTTGGGTCTAATTAAAATTATCGCCAAGATGGTGACTGATGCCTACTCCATCAAGAACCTCTTGGATGAAAGAGTAGTAAATAGAGTCCATGCTAAGTATTTGAAGTGATGGTTTGATGAAAAAAAATACAAAAAAAGAGTTCCTAAAGGACTTCTGAACCATTAAGTTGGTTATGTCCTAATGATTAGGTCAAGTCCAAAAAAGGACCTCTGAACTATGGAAAACTGGTAAGTCTAAGAATACCTAGGATCTAGTTTGGGGGATAAATAAAAAATATGGACCTCTGAACCAAAACAATATCAAGTCCCATGGAAAAAAGAAAAAATAAAAGGTTGATAAAGATATTAGAAAAAAATATAAAACTGCATATAAAAACAATAAATTTTAAAAAAATTAGTTTTATGGATTATCCTTAATTTTGGGGTTGATTCCACCTATGTCAACTCTCGGGTGAGAGAATGGATCGCTGTAGGAATGAATAACCCATCAAAATCTATGTGAGATCGGATGCTAGCAAGGACTAGACCTACTCAAAACCAAGTTCATTAAGTGGATGCAGATCCCTGCGAGAAAGTGACTAGGGGAAGGGAAATTGAGATGTTGGAAGAAGCCAAATGCAAAACCCTGGAGTGGAGATGATAGTAACAGTACAGGATTAGGCAGTTGGCGAATAACCCCAAGTAATCCCAATATGGTACCAGAGCCAGAAGATTAGTCTTGAGTGCTTGCCAATTAGCTTCATCAAGAACACCAGACATATGGGCCAGCAGCAAACAAGGGATACTGATGGGGGTGCTGAATCATGCCCCTATTAAAGCCATCAGCAGAAAGTTCTGATGGGATGCACCAGAAATGAGATAGTTGTGCAAGGAGTGAATGGCATCCTGAAAGCAATGACTACAAGCTTCTTGGAAGCTGAAGCAGAAGGAGCGATGGAAGCTGGGAGAGGCTGGAAGCTTTGTGTACCAACTTTGAAGAACTTAGCTGGCAAAGCAAAGAGCATAAGTGGCAATATCCTGATCTAGGATGTTCTCAAGATCAGAAGGATTCAGATTTATGGATAAAGCCTTGGTGACTGAGGCCCTAACTATGCATAATGGAGTTCGAAATAAATGCTGATGCCACTGGTGAGTTTGATGGCCAAGACAGCTGGCTTATAGTATTGACAGAGTTGGAAGAGGAACTCCAGAAGCAAGTCTGACCTGGCAAGGAAGGAACAATCAAGAGCAAAGGGTATTATTTCAGGAGCATCCACAATGATGTTCAGCGCATCTGCAAAAGGAGCTAAATCCAGGAGAGTTTAAAATATAACTCTGGAATTGATGACAGAGGAAAAATTGGCAAGAGTCATTTGAGATGATTGATAGCCTAGTTTTGGAAGGGTTGGTTACTATTTCCAGTAATTCCATGGAAGGACTAGCCACTGGTGCCATACTAGTCATATGAGTCCTGGAAGGACCATAGGAGAGGTTCCGTCATGCAGCCCAACTCATCTGCTGGAAGAGCTGAAGATCTTGATCAGACAAACTGTTGAGCAACAGTTGGTACTGCGACTCAGAATTTGACATATGAGCTGGATGA
Organism: Massospora cicadina; assembly: GCA_022478985.1. Classification (NCBI taxonomy): domain Eukaryota; kingdom Fungi; phylum Entomophthoromycota; class Entomophthoromycetes; order Entomophthorales; family Entomophthoraceae; genus Massospora; species Massospora cicadina. Next base: position 217,790 of record JAKSZP010015796.1, read on the forward strand.
GAGTGAGGATGTTGGACTTATATGATAGTCAACATTATGCACTCTACAATCAATTAAGCTCCAAATTTGGATAAATTAATCTCAAAATTAATGGGATAAGCTCTCCAGAAAAGATTTAAGAATGATATGAGCCAAGAGGTTATGAGAAGAAGATAGCAAGGGCATACATAAATGAGCATTCTTAATTGGGCCACAAATATCAACTTAAGGTCTTCTGTTGAGGATGAGGAGAATATCAGGGAATCAAGGATTCTGGACCAAGAATCCTGAATATGACAGTGGGTCATATGCCCTGATGGGGGAAAACTGGATCCTGGGAATAATATTGTCATGAGTAAAATCGATCAGCCCGGCACAACAGTAGATTATGGGGACTGCGCTCTGAGTAGGCAGTAGCAAGGAGGAAGAGGAAGAGAGCTGCATGCTGAAGGTCGTCCTGAGCAGCATTTAGTATTGAAAATCGTACTCCACTTGAGCAAATGAAGTATTTGACTGAGTATCTGAAGCGGTATTCTCCTGCCCTGGTCCTTTTCTCTCTGGAAATCTAGGCAAGAGAGTGGATGTGTTGGGATTTTTGCCCATATTTCCAGCTGACTAGATTACCAGGATTGCTAGGGGATTATTTCCCAATGCAATGTAAATTGGAAATTTGTTGACCCTGATTTTGGGGTAACTATGTTCAGGGAATTTTAGGTTATTCACCTGGTTGTATCCATCAGGGATTAATACTGACTAATGCTTAAGATCTCATTGGGCAGAGTTACCAACAAAATAGGGGCATCTGATAGTTGATTAACTAGCATGTGTACTGATTGGGATCAGTCAGATTTCATCACTGACTGTTTGGGAATGTAAGGAGTAAGTTGCGAGGTGAGAGATGCCACCTGCAACTAGCAAATCAATCAGTTGGTTTGTGACCTGCCTTAATGGGTAACAAGTCCCATTACCTAAGCAGGTTGCTTTCTAAATATGGTTGTTTTCTTGGATTGAAAGGAAAATGTTAGGGACATGTTTTCTGACTCTTTCCATTTTAGGTTTTGAGGATGTCCAATGACAGAATCCTAGCCAGGATGGGGAAGACCATTGCTGTTGAGGTAAGGATGGGTGATTCAATGGCAACAGCTGCCATTTCATTGAAGAGGTGTCAACTGAGGGTTGAGCGCTATATCCTCACTATAAGTTCCCTAGAATTCAACAATATAGATATAGAAAAAAGGGTATACAGTAGATATACTATCTTAGTACACCTTATCAGCTTTCATTTGTTCTATTTTTTCTCAGGGATATTATTGCTGTGTGCAATAATTGGGAGACTCTTTAAGGAAAAGAGTAAGGATCTGAGCGGAAATCAAGAGAAGAAGTGGAATCAAATTAGGGGTTGCTGCTGAATGTGTGTCAAAGTGGAGAAACCGTCAACAGGAATCTAAGAGAAGATCAGGTTAGATGGTTTGAGGGAACATATCCATATTTTGAGACATAACAAGTATTTTAAGCAGAAATACTGGCTGAGAACTTAGGCTTAGATCTAGGACTTTCATTCAACTACAGAATATAGTTGTCATACTATTATCAACTGATTATATCAACAACTACACAACATGGATAAAATGCACAAAATCTGAACATGTAAAAGAAATAAGTTTATAGGGGTTATTGGCCAAAAAATAATCATCCTCCATAAATTTTTACAACATCAAACCTTATAAATCATCTCCAAGTTGATACTAAAAATACAATCATTTATCACTACAAGTTAATTGTTTAATATGCAAGCCTTTTGTATTTATTACTTTTTGTTGTATTAAGTTGAGAAATTAATTGGGATCAGAAAGATAAGGGCAGCGAGCCATTGTACAAGTAACCAACAGAAGAAAACACCTTCAAAGTGACATTTCTAAGGCGTTTATATCTTGAATATTGTCACTGTCTGGTCTATTCTTTCCATACATAGATGCTCAAAACTTCATATTATTTCTGAAGAAGAACCAGCCCAATTGTAGTATGCCTAAAATTCAACAATGCTCCACTGAAAATGCTTAAAAATTTATACTTAATGGAAGCAGAAGTACAACTTTTTGAGCAGGCTTAGGCTTGTAACATACGGGGCTCCCAAGGCCCAGCCCGCCACCAGCCCTAAACCACCACCCCCATATGTGGCTGTACCAACTCCGTATGGTCCTGTCCAAATGGATGGCCTTGCTAGGCGTCCGGGCTGAGGTGCGGTGCACCAGCCTCTGTCACCTTGGGCCCCCAGGCTGAGGTGTGTCCCTACAGCCTCTGTCACCTTGGGGTTACCCAGCTGAGGTGTGGTCAACTGGCCTCTGTCACCTTGGGCCACTCTGTCTCCTTCCCCTCTCACCAGGGCAAGGCCACTCTCAAGAGGATCTCAGTGCATCCACCCCCTCTCCTCTCCTCCTCATCACACCGCCATCTGCACCCCCAATCCTTGTTTAAATAAATAAAATTAAATAAACAGATCCAGCAAATAGCAGCCTTTATTGGGAATGGACTTGTATCAGAATAGAATTCCAAAGTGAGGTCCAATGGGATGACCCTGCTTTGATATACATTTCCTAAAAAGGCTAAATTAATCATAGGTAATGAGGGGTGCACAAGCCTCTGGAATTGATGGCATCCAAGTAACTCAACAGAGAATTAAAGGGGAACCTCAGAATGACAACCAATCAAATAAATTATTTATTTTAAATTTTTATTCCTTTATTGACCCAAATAGGAAACTCCTACTCAGATTAATGGAATTGCAACTATTGACACACACAAATCTCATAATTCCCAACCTTATGAGATTCATGTATGATCGTTGATTGTTACATTACCCCCTTGTAAAATGGAAATCCTGGTGGACTCAGACCTGAACCAGCAAGGCAGGCATGCAGCAACACTGACTTTTTTGACAGGGGACCTTTTTGCAAGCAGCTTGGGGAAATTTGACCGGAAATCCAGAGCCCCTGTATCAAATCAATGGGTTCTCTGGAGGTCTCCTGGTGGGCACATGAGGCCATCAACCGCTAGCAGTCTGGCCCACCCCCCAAGCTTTCCATCCCCTTCAATGGAAGGCCCTACAAGCCAACAAAAGTGACCAATGACCAATGGCAATGTTTGGGACATTGACTTCAGCCATCTTGCAGGCTGGATGGTACCACAGCCCGCCAAAAAAATTTTGACTTTGGAATAATGTAACAGATGGGGCTCCCAAGGCCCAGCCCACCACCAGCCCTAAACCACCACTCCATATGTGGCAATACCAACTCCATATGGTCCTTTCCAAATGGATAGCCTTGCTGGGCATCTGGGCTGAGGTGCAGTGCACTGACCTCTGTCACCTTGGGGTTACCCAGCCGAGGTGCAGTCAACCAGCCTCTGTCACCTCAGGCCACTCTGGCTCCTTCCCCTCTCACCAGGGCAAGGCCACTCTCAAGAGGATCCCAGCACATCCACCCCCTCTCCTCTCCTCCTCATCGCACTGCCATCTGCACCTCCACTCCTTGCTTAAATAAATAAAATTAAATAAACAGATCCAGCAAATAGCAGCCTTTATTGGGAATGGACTCAAAGTCAGAATAGAATTCCAAAGTGAGGTCCGATGGGCTGACCTCACTTTGATATACTTTTCCTAAAAAGGCTAAATGAATTGGAGGTAATGAGGGGTGCAAAAGCCTCTGGAATTGATAGCATCCAGGTTCTCAACGGAGAATTAGAGGGGAGCCTCAGAACAACAACCAATCAAATAAAATAATTATTTTAAATTTTTATTCCATTATCAACCTGAATAGGAAACTCCTACTCAGAATAACAGAATTGCAAATTGACGCACATGAATCTCATAATTCCCAACCTTATAAGATTCATGTATGATTGTCAATTGTTACAGGGCTATTGGGGATCTAGCTCATCAATTTGGGCCAGCCAAGTTTCAAACCAATAAGTTATTTTTTGTCAATTTTAATGATCAACTAAAGATTAGCTATGCGCTTCAATTGGGTTTTGCTTAGCTCTTGCTTAAGGTTCAATTTATCAAGTTCACTTGCCTCTAGTTCAGCAGTAGTGATAAGCTTGGTTGAGGAACCACCCATTTTTAGTTTTATTGAGGTGGGTTTTTGTGGCATTGATGTGAAGGTTATTTTGGATTACCTTTATTGAGTTGATAAATCTTATCATTTTCAACCTTAAGCAATATGATGTTACTGTTGATAGAACCAATTGTACTATCATGATCCTTCTTAGCTTGTTGATAATTTTTATTGTTCCTAGATTCTTTATGGTTTATATTGCTTGCGGCCAACCTAGTGTAGGATTGAATTGTCACAGGATGGACCTTGGCATAGTAATTTTAAGGTAATCCTTGTATTCTAAATCCTCAATTTGAGCATATTTTTTGCTTTCCTTAGGATTCTGCAACTCAAGAACTTGCTCTTGGAGTAAAATGTTAGCTGTTTTGATGACATTCTGAAAAGCTACTGATTCTCAAATGTGTGGATATATCTATCTCTTTCTCCACCATCTCAGGGAAGTAATTGTTCATCATTCAACAGGCTCAACATAAAACTTTGCCCAGATATTGATGGGGACAAATCAACTAAGGATGTTGAGGTTTGCCAAAAAACGCAAGAAAAACTTAAAGCAAGCACCAGTTTCGTCAGGGCAGCTGAAAAAAAGCCCCAACTGCCCTGTATTAATTCAAATCTTCTGAAGACCAAGCACAAGGATATATGTAAATAATAATAAATAAAATAGAGGGAAAACTCCTTATCAATTAAATAACCTTAAAGTTTGCTATAATAATGGCAAACTCCAAGGGTAAGAAAATATTATCATTTATTTCATGGGAGCCATGTTTAGAGGAAATTGAATGCCATAATTTTTTGGAAAATTACCAAGCGCATCTGAGCTAAGATTTATACTGCAATTTGCTCTTTGGGGTTACTGCATTGCCATGTTACTATTTTGAAATTGTTACATTTAATCATTTTAATAAAGGTATGAATTCTGCCATCAGAGAGAATCAAGCTTTCAGATCAGACTGGAATCCCAACACTGTTCATCAGGGTATGTTGGTTAGTGAGTATTAAGGTTTTGTTTATTTTGCTCACTTACTTTCTGATATTCATTAACTTATCACTATGTCTAATATTTGCTTTATGTTGGGTATTTTCTAAGGGTAAAATTAACTCTTTCAATTGATTTATTCAAAAGGCAACCCCATTATTATGCTACAAGATGAAGGAACATACCAATATTAAGGAAGTGTCAATCTGAGCATTGTATTTTGTCACAATATTTTACCTTCAAAATATTTTGTGCTCTACTGATGCACTAGGATGAAAATATGAATATTGCTAGACCTCCCTAGACAGTCTTCACTAGATCATCCTCTACTGCAAGTTTAAGAGCAACAACCCCCTGATCCCACCAGCGCAACTGTGTGATACCATACAGAATTGATCAATGACATTGGTTGGCCCAAAGATCCACCCCTTTTAGCCATCATAGCCTGGGAATAATAAAAATGTCCTACATATTTTTACTTAAACTACTGATTAAATTGGTATATTTGATGTTTGGTCTTACATTTTCAGAATGCAATTCAATATCAGTGGTTTCATTTTGTTGGTAAATTTGTCTTAAAAATTAATAATTATTCATCTAAAATAATTTGTCACAACAATCACTCAGCATCCTATCAACTACTCAATATATATGTCCAGATGGTTCAAAATTATTCATCTGGAGGCTTTGCCAATGCCTAAGGCCCTAAAAACATTGACTTTTCATTTAAAACCTTTAAAAATCATTTGTCAGGAGCTGAGAATTTGCTATCATTTTGGGGGTAGCTAACTATAAGATAGCTATCCAAGGCTTTTTAGTATGACAAGGGTGCTAGGCGCGCCTAATGGTGGTATATGGGAGGTTTGTTTGTGTGGAAGTTGCCCACATATAGTAATTCTGGCTGGTATTAAAGGATGAGAGTTTGGTGAGGATTTAGTAAGTTAAGATATTGGTTATCAATTTTTTGTTCACATATAATATATAGCTTTATGCTTGCAAGGCTTAGCTAAATAACACTGATTTTTAAGTGTTAATTGAAAAGTAAGGTCTAAATAATCTTCATATTTTTTATAAAAAATTGGAAATTACAAACCAAATAACCCTCATAAATACCATTTTATCTTGGTTAATAAAATAAAATAGCATATGGTTGGTGGAACTCTTCTCTTACCCTAGATCTGACACTGGCCACCAGTGCATACCTTTACATTTTAGTAGAGTTCAAGTCAAAACTAATTTATTCAGTGAATTTCTAACTGATCTAACTTCTCAGCTTAGATTTTTAATTTGTAGGATTAATTCTGGGATATCTAATATATTTCTCAGGTCAGGATTTTTCTGACATCAAGATTTAGTTTTCAACTTAAACTCAGAGGTCAATAATATCTTAGTTTATAGCAAAGGCTTTTCTTGACAAGAGGATGAAATCTTAACATTTCTTCCTTCAGAGCCTTGGCTATAAGGAGAGTGCCTCACCATATTAATATCCACTACATACAATTTCACCAAACTAGCATCAGATCTTCCAAGCAGCACATGAGAAGCCCCCTGTAGTAATTAATACTATTGTAAAAGTGGTTTGTTTTTATAAGTAGTCTGATATACCACTAAAATAAAATAACAGCAATATGATGATAGCTAACTATTGAAGCAAAATAAGTGATTTATTAATTGAGTTGAGGTAACCCTTATAAAATGGAAAAGTTAAACTGACAGGTTCCAATTGCAAGATTTTCATCAAGGTATAATATCCCCATCAGCTTTTTATCAATTTTTATACTACTATTAGCTATTCTTCAATATGCAACAGAATAATATTAAAGTGTTTTTAATATGACTCCAAAGTTATTCCCTTGGGGGTTAGATTTAGGATACCTTGTCAATTACTTTATTAGAACTAGGTATCTATGGGGCATATAAACCATTAAACTGAAAGTTTAAGAAATTATGGTATTATCACTAATATAGCATACCACATACATAATAAATATATTTAAATATCATATTGAATACTTTAAACAATATCAGTAATTATATATGAGCTATCCAGTATCACAATACTGTCAGCCAAACATCTCATTGATGGTTAAATTTTGTAATAACATAATGTTGTGCTGGCCCAGCAGCAGATAATTATTTTTAAAATTAATTACAATGCATTTATAATATTATGTCAACCTGTTTAACATTTTATAGCTTTTATACCATTTTTATAATAAAGAATCAATTTTACCCTGGTAAATATTTAGCTAAACATGCTCACTATTATTTTAAAGAATTTAGCCTGACACCTAGTATATATATAGGGCAAGGATTGAACTTTCACCTCAGTATATTAGTTGGAAATCTCAACTGCTCATCTCAACATCCAAAGACTTATTAATAATCTAAGATATCATACAATAGACATAAAAGATTAAGATAGACCATTCACTATATAACTTTAGCCAAATTAAGCTGATTTAAAAACAAGCTAAAATTCCTAATACTCTGACTATTATATAAGCAGAGTAAATTGTATATTATATAGCTTCTCATGACTTTGATCTTCTCTTCTACTTATATGATAATCTTGTTAAAAACCATATTGAGTCATATTGGTATACTTCCATAATACAAAATGAGATTGAATATTCTAAACTAACTCGAAAGTTTTAAATTGTTTTTTATTAAGGTGTCAAACCGCCTCAAATCAATAATCCAGCTAAATTTATCGTGCTTTTTTGTAAGCTTTTAAAATTATTTTGGCATGTATAAGTTATACTATTATTTAGTATAAGGGTTAAGCTAAAAATAAGTAGCTTAAGTTTTAAGAGCTATAACATTGCACAGGATATTTCTGATTTTTGCATTTTAATCAACTAATATTGAATTACCTTTGGGACCATCTAGTACTAAAAAAATATTGAATTACCTTACACAAAATTAGAATTAATACTAAATAAGCAAGTATAGGTGGTTACAGATTCTTTGCAACTTCTTTTTTTTAAAAAATGATACATAGATAACATAATAAAACTAGCCTCTTGCTTCAGAAAAAGTGTTTTATCTCACACTTAATTTTTATAGAAAAAGTTATTTAGGAATGCTTGTTCAATCGAATACAAGTTCAAAATCTCTTATGTTCATAAATATTTGGAGGAATGAGCTTGAATTGGATGCAATATCAAATTGGGTGAATTAAATAGAACACGTTACTATCAAAATTAAATCACAAATGCTTTTGGATACTTTTGTAATACCATGATTCTGATTATAATACTTATGACGAGTAACTGTTAAATAAGTTAGTAAAGCGAGTAACTAGGCGGTTTGTGCCTAATGAAACTAAAGGCTTGGTTAATATAGGGTGAGCTTGGATGGAGAGTTAGAGGTTAACTTGGGGTTAAATACCATATAATGCCATAAAGATGACAAAGCTGATATGAAGGTTCTACTAATAATATCGGGAGTATTTAGTCACTCGTGGTTGGACTGCGTAGATTTAACTGAGAACGGATGCGATGGATACGTCCGGGGCTACGTCGGACATATTGACGAACCAATGACGCACAAGATTCTTAACCGGGATGATATGGCACCGGCCTGCCGGCCTAACTTCCAGGACAATCCGGACAACTATTCCGTAAAGTATCCGAGAACCAAAACCAGGCCGGGTCAAACCAAAACCGTCCAATACCTGGAGAATGGTCACGTGACTAAGGATCAGATGCCGCCGACCTTCGCGCCCAATCCAAAGACTTACTCCTTTCACTGGACGGGTAAACCTTACTTTGGCAGAACGGATGATGGCTCCCAGCTGCTTAGACGTGGAGACCTTGGGCCTACCAACCAGTTGGGCCCAACCCTCCCATTTGACGATGGGGCATGCGCCGAAGACAATACCAAAGGTCGGGCTGGACCCTTACCTTGCCATGGAACTTACACCATTCCTCAAAATACCCCACCAGGGGTGTACCAAGTGGTTTGGTGGTGGAAGTTTGATCGCGATCATTTAGCTAGCGGCGAGGAGTACACCTCCTGCTTTGATGTCGAAGTCACGCATCCAAATGGCAGGTCAATGTTTGATCCCATACATTCTATCCACCTTTCAAGTCCAAATTCTCAAATTAATGAAACTTACAAAATTGGGAGTGCCAACTCACACTGAGATTTCTGTCACGGATTTAAGTTACGCGCTAGTAATTCCCGAGATAATCTTAAAATTCAAACCTCAACTTCCAACACCTACTAGACTCAAAATTATTTAAAGATATGTACGCCACTCTCAATTTTAATTTTATTCAGTTAACCAACCTTAGACATATATTTATTACAAATTAAATAAACACCTGTTTCGTATCAATAGCGCTAGTAGAGAGGCTTCAATTTTAAATAAAACAAAAGTAATGCCCTTACAGTCGATCATTTAGAATTTTTCTGAATAAATTTAAAGAATTTTTTAGCGTCTAAAGTTCAAATTCCTACCCTCATAGTTTTATATACCCTGAAATTTCAAACTTGAATACCACATTCTTTTATTGGAATCTATGCCAAAACACATAGTGATACACTTATGGTAAGAACTGATAAATAAACATCTACTTTAATCCTTTATTAGTTTTATAAAGATAGCCATCAATTTTCAATATGATATTTTGACATTTATTTTGCTTGTAAAAATGTAAAATATATAGTTTATAGTTTTCAACATTCAATTATTTAGAATACGAGTACCAGCTAGAATTTATACTTAGTCTATAAACAAATATTATCATAGAAAATTTCGTTAGAGAATAACAAAACTATGATGTCCAAAGTACTACTTAGAGGAAAGAGATTGGGCTTAGATTATAGAAATGACTGCTTAACCCTTTCAGTGATTTTCAAGAAAAACATCCATTTTTTTGGCCTTAAATTTGGCATGAATTTCTTAGCCGATGTTCACTCTTTTTAACCAACTTTGAAATTTTTTAGGAAAAAAGAACCTCCTTTAAAATAAAGCTCTAAAAAGTATGAAATAATCAATAAATTAAGCCTACTCAATAAAACCCTTCTTGAAGTCGGCGCCATATTTTAAACTGAATTATAGAATTTTGCTCATAAATACAAATTATATATTATATCTGGATTGGGTCCAAGTAAAAACTATAAGCAACTTAGAATAATTAGTACTGAGTATAAAAATTATAAATACCTATTATAAGTCAGTTAAAATATGGCTCCAACTTCAAAAAGGGTTTTATTGAGTAGGCTTAATTTCTCAATTATTTCATACTTTTTAGAGCTTTATTTTAAAGGAGGTTCTTTTTCCTAAAATTTTTTTTGAGAAGGTTCTTTTTTCCCAAAAAACTTTACCCCCAGCTCTTTTCCCCTCAAAAAATTAGTGCATTTTTAAAAGTGGCTCTTTTTCCTACTTTTATTAAATATTACTATCTCTATATATTATTTTTGACCCCTTACTATTTCTCTATAAAATTAAAACAAATTGTATATATATTATATATAGTATCTTATAAATAAATATACTATTTTATTCGAGGTGGGCCGACCTGGGGACGATACCGCACCGATTAGGGAAGTGAAGAAAATGGGAAAGGAGGATAAAACCCGGAAAACCTCCATGCGCGGCGTATGATAGGCCAGGAACTCTATGGACCACCTTTGCTATTCGCTATCTCGGTTCGGGGCATTGGTGCGCAAGCCAACAGTCATAGTCGCCCCTACCCAAAGTTCCTCTACCGGAATCGAACTCGGGGAGGCAGCGGTAGAGGTTCCTATTCTACCACTGGGGATCCTCCCCTTAAGATCAACTGAAATTAATAAAATGTATTAGTATTTGTTTATACCTCCCGAGTTCGATCCCGGTAATGGACTTTGGGTAGGGGACGATTTTGACTGTATTGGTTTTGCGCGCCAATGCCCCGAACCGAGATAGCGAATAGCAAAGGCGGTCCATGGAGTTCCTGGCCTATCATACACCGCGCATGGAGGTTTTCCGGGTTTTATCCTCCTTTCCCATTTTCTTCACTTCCCTAATCGGTGCGGTATCGTCCCCAGGTCGGCCCACCTCGAATAAAATAGTATATTTATTTATAAGATACTATATATAATATATATACAATTTGTTTTAATTTTATAGAGAAATAGTAAGGGGTCAAAAATAATATATAGAGATAGTAATATTTAATAAAAGTAGGAAAAAGAGCCACTTTTAAAAATGCACTAATTTTTTGAGGGGAAAAAAGAGGGGGTAAAGTTTTTTGGGAAAAAAAGAACCTTCTCAAAAAATTTTAGGAAAAAAGAACCTCCTTTAAAATAAAGCTCTAAAAAGTATGAAATAATTGAGAAATTAAGCCTACTCAATAAAACCCTTTTTGAAGTCAGCGCCATATTTTAACTGACTCACAATAGGTATTTATAATCTATATACTCAGTACTATTTATTCTAAGTTGCTTATAGTTTTTACTTGGACCCAATCCAGACATAAGATATAATTATATTTATGAGCAAAATTCTATAATTCAGTCTAAAATATGGCACCAACTTCAAAAATAGTTTTATTGAGTAGGCTTAATTTCTCAATCATTTCACACTTTTAAGTGCTTTTTTAAAGGAGGTTTTTTTTCCTAAAAAAATATTTTTAAGCTCATTTTAGTCCTTGTTGTAACACAAATATTCGATAAATTTTAAAATAAATCTATATAAATCTTATTTTAATTGGACGCATATATGCATTTTTAGATTTACATCACCTCCCATTTTTTGGATGCATATATGCGTCGAATCATTGAAAGGGTTAATTAATTAGCTCTACCAACATATATGATTTCGACCAAACTAGAACTCTTTGAATTAAGCTACAATGAAAAATCTATAATATATTTGCCAAAGCCCACTCTCTGACTCATCACCGTATCTCAACAATGACAAAACCTATAGAGATTAAACTTTACATAGATATTCACTAGATACTGTAGATATGCAATAAGAAAGGATTTTTTAATTTTCATCATAAAATAAAAAGTTTTATGTGTAACAGGTGAAAATCTTATATGCTTTTAATGGAAATCGGTATATTGTTACGGCTGAGCAGTTAGATATCCGGTTGATTCGATAGTTTAAATGGTTTTGGCGAGCGGTTAGTGGTTTTGGGTTGATTAATAAGCTTAACGGTTTTAATAAAGCAGTTAGTGATTAGTTGATTCGATAATTTAATTAGTTTTAATAGTGGTTGGTGATTTTGATTATTTCGAAGAGCTCATGGTTTCAGGTAAGTGGTTGATATTTTAGTTAATTCGATCTTCAACACCCACAGCTAGGAAGTGAGATTCTCGCGCGTTTCCTTGGGGTCACATTTTTAAGCTCGGGGTACTGTTTTGGGGGGTTTAGCGGCTTTTTATTTTGTTTATGACGTCAAAAAAAGATTTGCTAATAGCGGCGCTAAGTCTAAATTGTTCGATAATTTTGGGTTTCGAGTCGATTTTATTTATCTTTTATTAAGGTGTGATTCAGTGGTTCGAATCAGCAGTGATTCGAAGCCTAAACCGATGCCAATCGGATTTTTAGATTTTGATAGTAGGGCAAATTAGCTTTCAATACATAGCTTTTGCAACCATCTAGTACTAAAAAAATACATAGCTTTTGCACCCCCCAACCTGGCGAAATAACAACTAATCGGAGGTATTTGGAGATTCTAAAAAAGAAGGTAAAATTGATTCTCCAATTCTCCGATATTAATAATAAATTTTATAATATATAAAGATTCGACATCAGATAATTCGAATCTATCTAGTATATAATTTAAAAACTAAAACACAGTTTTAACCAATTAAATTGCATCTATTTAAGCTCCACTGATGAGCTTGATATAAGCTATTGAGGGGATTGGTTTCTTAAAGCTATTAACAATATCAACACATAAATAGCCATTGCATTTTTAGGTAAGTTATTTCTAACAAGATATCAACCTAAGTAGTAGAATAAAAGTTAACAAATAAAGATTAAATATTATTTAAAAAGTATATATATAGTATAACACCTCCACTTTAAGTGCAGAATTATGAAACTCAATGCAAAGGTAAGCACTTTGATAGGTTTTAGTTATTTAGGAAATTTACAATTAGATATTTGTTTACAGTATTTCTCCTTGCCTAAATTGCAGAATTATAATAATTTCAAATCAAGAGTAAGCACTTTTTAGTTAATAGTTATTAAATATTTAAGAAAACATTCACTAGATTATAGTTTGATTGTCCCCACTTAAATTTCAGATTTGTAATTCAACTCAAAGGTAAGCACTTTTTAGTTTTTAGTTATTTAAGATTTAGGGAAAATATTAACTAGATTATTGTTTCATCCTCACTTAAATTGTAGAATTATAATTTCAACACAAAGGTAAGTACTTTTTAGTCTTTGGCTAATTTAGGATTTAGGAAATTCATTCACTAGATTATCATTTTGATTATCCCCATCTAAATTTCAGAATTGTAATTTCAACACAAAGGTAAGCAATTTAATAATTTGTTCATTTGTGAAAATATTCACTAAATATATATTTTTATTAGTTTGGCAGTAAAAAGTAATTTTAGTTTTTTGATCCCAGCATGATATTCTTAAATTTAAAGAGTGCTACTGAGCTCATTTTAAGGTAAGCTTTTTATTGGGTTTACTTATTATTTACTATATATAGTTATTAATTTATTAAATCTATTTATAAGTTTGTTTTCAATATGACTATCTGTGATCTAATTTGTTTATCGTTATATTAAAGGTAAGTTTTTTGATTATACTTATTTTCACCAGATATTTGTTTCAAATATGATAATCTTCAATCATCTGAAATGATTTCAAACCTCTTTTTAAGGTGAGTTTTGCTTCTTATTTGGTAATATTTTTAGTACTGTTATTAATATTGACTTCAGTATAAACTATTGTAATTTTCTATGTTTACTAATATTATCAGGCTAAGTTTTTAATATTTTTATTTGATCTAATATAAATTAGCAATTTTGTTGACTTTGATTTCACCATAAATTGTTACCATCCTAAATATTTGCTAATATCATTTTCAATGTAAGTTTTGATTTTTTCTAATTGATCTACTATAATATATTAATATATGTATTGCTTATTTTGAGCTGTGATAGATTGGTGGCAAATTAAAATTATTCTTAGTTTTCTCAGGTTTTAATATTCTAACAATTTAATCAGTATAATAATTATAAATATTAGAAAATATTGCCTTTATACTATTATGACTATATTAAAATTCTTGACCATGTACTAAAAAAAATGTTTGCTCTTTTAATGGTTGGCTTATTAAGATATCTATTTCTTTAGTTTATACTATATATCACCTAAATCAAATAACCTTGAATAATTATATTTTGATCTGCACTAAAGCACTTGGTCTTAATATTTATACTCAGTTTCTTTAAGTTTGTGAGCTTAATTATATTATGGTGTTTTTATTTGGAGTTATGTTACAGCTTTCTCAGCCACAAGGGAACAGCAAAGCTGTTAATCCAAGTGGCACAAATGATAGTTTTATGGTATCATACCATACTATCATTAGCATTTTGAACCTTAGAGCAGTGCTCAGAGTTATGTTTAATAGTAATAGAATTAGCTTATATGGCATGAGGGCAACAGTAAAGCTGTTAGTCCAAGTAGCACAAATAATAGTTTATTTGAAGATAAATGGGACTCAGCATAGCAGAGGCACAGCCTTTAGCTGTGCCAGTATGTGCTCATCTTCAACATATGGGGCTAAGTAGTTTGTTTGGCAAACCTCTTTGTGGGGTCACCCTTTTAAGCTCAGGGTGCTGTTTTGAGGCTTTTTGAGTTAGTTTATGAATATCATAAAGTGTTTTGCTTTTGGCAATGATAACCCCAAATTCAGGCAATTAGATCACTTCAAAGGCAGTTTTTTGACCCTGAGTTTATTTTGTAGCAAATCAAAAAGCTTTAATCTCACTTTACAACCCCCACCTCAATGGTGAGCATGCATTTGGAGATATTTGGAGTACTATGTAAAATTATATATATAAACTAGATTCTCACTATATAAAATATATTCTCCAATTTTCCAATAATCATGGATGATACTGCCTATTAGATTTATTTAACAATTTTTTCAATAATCATAAATGATACTGCCTATCATATTTATTTAATTATAAATATAAATAGGAATCTCCATATATAAATTATATTATCTAATTTTCAATATAGTAAATACAACTGCTTATAGATTTATTTAAGATTATGCTATAAACTAGATTATCCATAGATAAAACTATTACTTATTATATTAAAATTATATACTAAAGCAGATTCTCCATAGAATAGATAAATCTTATTAATATTATATTGTAAAATAGATTCTCCATAGATAAAATATATTCTCCACTTCTCCAATAAAATATGATTGATGCCACCTATCAGATTTACCCTTTTTAATACAATAGCATAACTTTATTTACATATTGATCTAATCTGATTCTAAAAATTAAGTTTTAAACTATATTGAATGAAGTTAATCAGATAAAATTATACTTATGATGATTTAACATAATCTAATTGATCTAATCTGATTAGAATGGTAAGTTTTAATCTAAATTAGAGTTTTGTAATTGATCTAATTTGATTAGAATGGTAAGTTTTGGTCTAAATTTAGAGCTTTAAAATATATCGAATGCAAAGGGTGGTTAGCTGAGCGGGTAAAACTGCTTCCACCCCTAGTGCGGGTTTTGAGTTCGAAACCTGTACTGGCTAGAAAACATTCTCGGTCTGGTATATTTGTCCCAAGGTCGACCCACCTCGAATAATTTTAATTTTAAAATATATCGAATGCAGTTAATTGGACAAATTATATATATTTTTGATGATTTAACTTAATCTAACTGATCTAATCTGACTAAAAATGGTAAGCTATGTTTTAACTTTTTTTATAAAAAATATAAATTCAGCCAATTGGATAAATTTTATTTATAAGTATGATTACATAATCAATTGATCTAATCTGATTAGAATAGTTTTAATGTACATTTAAAGCTATAAACTAAATCAAATGCAGTTAATCGGATAAATTTTATAAGAATGATAATTTAACTTCAATCAATATAATCTGATTAAGATGGCTTTAATTTTTATCTAAAAACTAAAGTTTAAAGTTTTAAACTATATCATAAGCAGCCAATTGGATAAATTTTATTAGTATAAATGATGCTTTAATGTTATTTAAATGATCTAATCTGATTAAAATAGTTTAGTTTAAATTGAATATTTAGAGTATTAAATTTTATTGTATATAATCATTTGGAAATTCTATTAGTATAATAAGTAATTGTTATCAAATAAATTAATCAGATTAATAATAACTTTAGTTTAGACCAATATGAAGAGTTTTAGTCTATATTTTTGTAGCCAATTGGATAAAATTTACTATTATCTGATCTATCATTATCTAATCAGTCTAATCTAATAGAAACAGTTTTAGTTTTAATTTAATAATATGTACCCCACTCTAATGTAAATCCTTCTGGGATAATAAAGTATCCTAAAAATTAGGTAAAATAATTTCTATGATTCTAAATACTTAACAGTTATATAGATGCTTTGATACCAGATATTTCAAATCAATCTGTAGTTTTTTATTTGTATAACTTACCTATATTTTTTCAACCAATAAAATCATACCAAATTCAAGCTCCACTGATGAGTATGAAGTATGAGATACTATTATACTATAAATTGACTATTTGATGCTTTTATCAATGTTATTAATATATAAATAGCAATCATATTTATAGGTAGGCCAGACAACTTTTAGCTTAACTCATCATGGTAATAAAGTATAAAGTTTACATATTAATAACTATTTAATTTTATAAATAACTTCCTTAATTAAATTGCAGAATTATGGTCTCATCACCAAGGTAAGCATAAATATTTTAGATTTGATATGTAAATTAATTTCATTTTGTTTTGAGCCTTTTGATAATTTTATATTTTTCATTACCTATAGATACTGATGTTTTACTTTACTAGATGTTTGCTTCCAGTATAACATCCACAATCTGATATAGTCATTGATATCTTTTTAAAGCAATTTTTGATAGTTTACTTATTTTATAAACTATAGCATTTAATTTTGATGCTTTACTAGATGCTTGACTTCAGTATAACCATTTGAAATCTAAAATGATTAATATATTTTCACTGTAAGCCTTTGGTGGTGATAAATTAGTTTTGGTGGGTATGTTTTTGATTTACCCATCTTTAATCATCTGAAATATTTATGACTATCTTTTAAGGGAAGGTTTGTTTCCTGCTTAGTGATATTTTTTAGTACTAGACTGTAATATTTTTAGTAAAGTTATTGAATTTGATTTAAGCTTAAACTATCTGTTTTAACTATATCTTATTATTATATTTAAGATAAGTTTTAATCTTTTTAATAGATCTAATATAAGTTAGTAACCATCTTTAAAAAAAATAAGTTAGTAATTTTATTTTTGATTTCATTATATTCTATTTGTTATCATATATAGTTACTAATATCATCAAGGTAAAGTTATATTATTTTTCTAGCTACTAAAATTTAACTTTAAAATAATTGGTTACTAGCAAGAAGTGATAGCTTGATAATGGATTATATCATACTGAGTTTTTTTTTTCCAAATTTTTAATATTATAAATAATCTAACCATAATTAAGGGTTTATCTAATATTACACTATTTTATATTGCTTTTATTTTATTATAACTTTGTAAAGTGTTTGCTCTTTTAATAGGTGACTTATACTGAAACATATTTATTTCATCTATACTATACTTCAATTAAATCAGCTTCCATGACTAAATATTTGTTTGTATTAAGGCACTTGATCATGTTGCTTATGCTCAGTTTACTTAAATATGTAAGCTTAATTAAAGTATAAAATTTATTATTTGGAGTTATTCTACTATTTCCCTGGCTACAAGGATAACAGCAAATCTGTTAGTCAGAGTGCCACAACTGATGGTTTTTAGGGACTATATCTTAATATCATAAGTGTTTTAAACTTTAGCGCATTGTTCAGAGTTTTAGAAAATATTATAAGTTACTCACAGGTTATGAGGAAAACAGCAAAGCTGCATGTCCAAGTGTAACAAATAATAGTTTTTATAGTATTATATCATAACAGTGGTACTAATGATAGCTTTTATGGTATCAAACTATATGTAATGGATCAGGTGGTACCTGATCTGTACATTGCTATGGATCATTTAATACTAGATCTGAATGGGAAATTAATAAGAGAAAACCTGAATAAAAAAGAATTGGAGCAAGGGGAATTCATCAGACTGAGGCTGAATTGTATCCGAGTCAATATGACACTGGTCTTATGAGCATTTGGATAATAATTCCATGGGAAATGGAATCATTGCCCAGGATGTGCTGGATGATTCAGGGGAGCTTAACATAGTTAAAAGCCTATTTTATATGTGAAAATGCTATAAATTTGAGGATGGGCTGGCTTGAATAGCCAGTTGAGTTTTCTACAATAACATTAAAATCCAATAAAAACTTGATTGCAATTAAAAGTTAATATTTTATTTAAAAATGAAATATCAGATCACAGGCATGGGCTCCAATAGTGGGCATGGTGTGGCGTTGGCATGTTACTCTGCATCTTCCTGCAGCATGTGGACAGGCATCTGAGAGCTTGTGGCAATGGTGAAACTTGGCAGATGGGTTCAGGGATTGGCTCTGGTGGGCTGGTTCCTGTAACAATTGATGATCATACATGAATCTCATAAGATTGGGAATTATGAGATTCATGTGTGTCAATAGTTGCAATTCTGTTATTACAAGTATGATTTTCCTATTTGGGTTGATAATGGAATAAATTAAATTAAATTAATTATTTGATTGGTTGTCTGTTCTAAGGTTCCCCTCCAATTCTCTGTCAAGTTGCCTAAATGCTATCAATTTCAGAGGCTTTTGCGCCCCTCATTACCTCCAATTCATTTAGCCTTTTTAGAAAAAGTATATCAAAGTGAGGTCAGCCCATCGGACCTCACTTTGGAATTCTATTCTGACTTTGAGTCCATTCCCAATAAAAGCTATTTGCTGGATCTGTTTATTTAATTTTATTTATTTAAACAAGGATTGGGGGTGCAAATGGAAGTGCAATGAGGAGGAGAGGAAAGGGGGTGGACACAACAGGATCCTCTTGAGAGTGGCCTTGCCCTGGTGAGAGGGGAAGGAGCCAGAGTGGCCTGAGGTGACAGAGGCTGGTTGACTGCACCTCAGCTGGGTAACCCCAAGGTGATAGAGGTCAGTGCACTGCACCTCAGCCCAGATGCCCAGCAAGGCTATCCATTTGGAAAGGATCATATGGAGTTGGTATGGCCACATATGGAGTGGTGGTTTAGGGCTGGTGGTGGGCTGGCCTTGGGAGCCCCATCCATTACATTATTCCAAAGTCAAAATTTCTTTGGCAGGCCGTGGTACCATCCAGCCTGCAAGATGGCCACAGTCAATGTCCCAAGCATTGTCATTGGTCATCAGTACCTTTTGTTGGTTTGTAGGGCCTTCCAACAAAGGGGATGGATAGCTTGGGGGGTGGGCCAGACTGCTGGTGGTTGATGGCCTCTTGTGCCTGCCAGGAGACCTCCAGAGAGCCCATTGATTTGATCTGGGGGCTCTGGATTTCCAGTCAAATTCCCCAAGCTGCTCGCAAAAAGGTCCCCTGTCAGAAAAGTCATTAGTTGCTGCACGCCTGCCTTGCCAGTTCAGGTCCAAGTCCGCCAGAAATTCATTTTACAAGGGGGTAATATAATGATTGACAATCATACATGAATCTCATAAGGTTGGAAATTATGAGATTTGTGTGCATCAATAGTTATAAATCTGTTATTCTGAGTAGGATTTTCCTATTTGGGTTGATAACAGAATAATTTAAATAAAATTAATTATTTGATTGGTTGTCCATTCTGAGGTTCCCCTCCAATTCTCTGTCAAGTTGCCTGGATGCCATCAATTCCAGAGGCTTTTGCGCCCCTCATTACCTCCAATTCATTTAGCCTTTTTAAAAAAAGTACATCAAAGTGAGGTCTGATGGGCTGACCTCACTTTGGAATTCTATTCTGACTTTGAGTCCATTCCCAATAAAGGCTGCTATTTGCTGGATCTGTTTATTTAATTTTATTTATTTAAACAAGGATTGGGGGTGCAAATGGCAGTGCAATGAGGAGGAGAGGAAAGGGGGTGAATGCGCTGAAATCCTCTTGAGAGTGGCCTTGCTCTGGTGAGAGGGGAAGGAGCCAGAGTGGCATGAGGTGACAGAGGCTGGTTGACTGCACCTCAGCTGGGTAACCCCAAGGTGACAGAGGCCATAGGGATGCACCTCAGCCCGGATGCCCAGCAAGGCCATCCATTTGGACAGGACGTATAGAGTTGGTATGGCCACATATGGGGGTGGTGGTTTAGGGCTGGTGGCGGGCTGGGCCTTGGGAGCCCCATCCATTACAGTTTCTAGTAGAGTCAGTTATGTGGCTCTTACTTTCCAATTTCCTTTTGGGATATTGGCGCAAACCCATTCATAACACTATACTATTTCTGGTAATTTGAACCCAAGAGCAATTCTCAGAGATATATTTTTCTAATGTTAAGTTGTTCACAGGCTGAGGGTAACAGCAAAGCTGTTAGTCCAAGTGGCAAAGGATAGGTTTATGATATTATACCACACTATCATAAATATTTTGAACTTTAAAGTACTGCTTTGAGGTATAATATTACAGTAAAAATTATCTCACAGAGCATGAGGGCAACAGCAAAGCTGTTAGTCTGAGTGCTACAAATGTTAAGCTTTAAATATTATACCATACTATTATGATTATTCAAAACTTAGAGTGCTGCTAAAAGATATAATTTACAGTAAAAAAGTTAGCTCACAGGGCACAAGGGCAACAAGGGCAACAGCAAAGCTGATTTTCTCAAGTGCCACAAATGATAGGCCTTATATATCATACCACACTATTATATATATTTTGAACCTTAGAGTACTGCTTTGAGGTATAATATTACAGTAAAAAAGTTAGCTCACAAGTTATGAGGCATCATCAAAGCTATTAGTCTGAGTACAAAAATAATACATTGTATGGTATTATACCATATATTTTAGTATTTTTAGATTAGAGTAATGCTTAGAGTTATATTTTTATAGTAATAAGTTAGTTTATAGGCCATGAGGGCAACAGCAAAGCTGTTAGTCCAAGTGCCACAAATGATAGGCTTTATATATTATACCATCCTATCATAAGCATTTTGATTCTGATAGCATTTCTCAGAGTTATGTTTTAATAGTAATAAGTTAGCTCATAGGCCATGAGGGCAACAGCAATGATGTTAGTCCAAGTGACACAGATGATAGTTTTTGTGGTATTATACTATAATACTTTAGTATATTAAACCTTAGAGCTATGCTTTGAATTATATTTTTATAGTAATAATCTAGCTCACAGGGCACTAGGGCAACAGAAAAGCTGTTAGTCCAAGTGGGACAAAAGATAGCCTAATTTAAGGTAAATAGGGCTCAGAGCATAGTGGAGGCACAGCTTTAGCTGTGCCAGTGCGAGCTCGCCTTTGACCCATGGGGCTAGGAAGTGAGATTTGCACGCCACTTTGTTGGATCACCCTTTTAAGCTTGGGGTGCTGTTTTGGGAGTTTTTTGCGTTGTATAGTTTAGAATATGATGTCATAATTTATTTTGCTAATAGCCGTGCTAAGCCTAAATGGTTAGTTTAGAATATGACATCATATTTTAAGTTGCTAATAGTGGTGCCAAGCCTAATTGTTGGTTATTTTAGTTATTGGGTTGGTTTTAACTTTTTAAAAATATTTATATATACTCTATTCAGTGCTTCAAATCTATAAATTGGTGAGTAATTTTGGCTAACAAGTTAATTTTAAATATATAAATATATTTTATGTATACTCTATCAGTGAATCAATTCTATCATGAAACTAAGCTAAAACTGATTCCAATTGGAATTTTAGACAATAATTAAGTAAATTGGCTAATGAGTTGATTTTAAATTTTTATATACATTATATATATATTCTATCAGTGAATCAAGTCTATTGTGAAACTAATATATACATTTTATATATACTCTATCAGTGAATCAAGTCTAACGTGAAACTAAGCTGAAATTGATTCCAATTAGAATTTTATATACTCTATCAGTGAATGAAGTCTATTGTGAAACTAAGCTGAAATTGATTCCAATTGGAATTTTAGACAAAGAATAAGTAAATTGGCTAACAAGTTGATTTTGATTTTAAAACATTTTATATATACTCTATCAGTGAATCAATTCTATCATTATATACTCTATCAGTGAATCAAGTCTATTGTGAAACTAAGCTGAACTGATTACAATTGAAATTTTTAGGCAAGGATTAAGTAAATAGAACAAGCTATATTCAAAGGCAAATTTTAGCAAGATAATTGTTTAAGCTCACTTCAGTTTGAGCCTCTTGCTACTAGGTAAAGTCAAGTCCATTTTTTGGTTTATCTCAAGATTTACACTGCATAAATACAAGGTGAGTTGACTATAACTTAAAGAAAATTTACTAACATCCTAAACTAATAGATTTATTGTTCTATTATCAATATCAACAAAATTTTCATTTCAAAGGTAATTAATTTTTTCATTATTATAAGGTTAAAATTCCTTAAATTCTTTTCATTTTAATTTAACTGTTAAGTAGTTGGTATATATATTCAGTTACTAAAATTCAACCATTGAATTGAGCTGATTATATAAAACTTACAATTTAGAACACTTGCTTTGGGTTTGTTTAATATTTTTATGTTAAATCAATGCTGATGATGGTTTGTTTTCAGATATATTTTTTACAATAT
This sequence comes from Massospora cicadina, assembly GCA_022478985.1. NCBI lineage: Eukaryota > Fungi > Entomophthoromycota > Entomophthoromycetes > Entomophthorales > Entomophthoraceae > Massospora > Massospora cicadina. The sequence goes on from JAKSZP010015796.1 coordinate 240,760, forward strand.
ATCAATATTTATAATAGTATATTTTAGGATTGAACTTATAATTTAAGGAAAAGTTAAGTTTGAGGTGGTATATATATTTATATTTTAATTATGCTAAGATCAATGCTAATAATAGGATTTTCAGATATATTTTCTAGATATAATATGTTAATGCTTATAATGGGTTATTTCAGATTGTCCTTATTAATTAAGGAAAAAGTTAAGCTTGAGGCTGTACATATACTTAAAGGTTTTTAGTATATAAATAATTCAAATAGTTTTTGGCAAACATATTGTTGTTTGAAGGTAAATTATATATTGAGATTTTTATCTGGGTACTAAATGTCTACAAAGAAATGTATATTCATTTCAAGTTTTTTATATTAAACAAGTATACTTTAGTATTTATGGGCTAAGGTTAAGTTATAGCTTATAGTATAAGGCTAAAAATATTATATAATATATATAGATTTAGAATTTGTTTGGTTTTAGAAATTACTGGGCTTTGCTTTTTAAGATAAAGGACTTGTTTGTCTCCAGTAGGTGGTAAAGCTATGCTACTTTTTGTGAAGTAAATACTTTGTATAGCTTTATTAAGGGTAAAGCTATAGTATTTTTTAGACAAGTTATTTTTTGCTCCAGTGGGCAATAAAGGTATGCCATATTTTAATGCAAATATTTTATCTGGTTCAGCAAGTGCATTCAGTAAGTGCAGAGCTATGCTGTTTTTGTGGCATATGCTGTTTTTAGGGCAAGTAATTTGTTTAGCTTCAATAGGTAGTGGAGCTATACCCTTTTTAATGCAAATATTTTGTTTGGTTCCAGTAAATGCAGAGCTATGTCATCCATTTTTTAAGATAATAAATTTATTTTACTCCAGTAGGAGGCAGAGCTATGCTATTTTCTTAGGTCAAGTAATTTGTTTGGCTCCAGTAGGAGGTTGAGTTATACAATTTTTCTTAAGATAGTAAAGTTGTTTAGCTCCATTAGGCAAAGGCTATGTTTTTTTAAGTTAAGTAATTTGTTTGGCTCCAGTGAAAAGTGAAGCTATGTACTTTTATGGTAGATAATTTGTTTTGCCATTATGAGGTAGTGTTATACTATCAAACCTTCTTAAGGTAGCTAATTTGAGTATTTTTAGTTAAAAGTGGCTTTATAACATTTTAAGGCAAATAATTCTTTTGTCTGAAGTAAGAAGTGAATTTATGCTATTTTTATAAAAGAAAACTTTGGGTAGATTATATGATGATAGATAAATGGATATTTAGCTTTAAATAATATAAAGTGTTTATTTCTGAAGTGAGTGGTGTTTTATTTTTTATTGTAGTGATAAAAAGTTTGATATTTTTGAATGTAAAAGTATAAAACTTTTTGTTATAATGGCCAACAGATTGTTAATTTTAAGTGATAGAATTATAATATTAGTATGATGGCAAAAATATGCTACCTTTTGCAAAAGTTAGAGTTATAATAAATATCTGCTATATAATATAGATACTTTGCAGACTATAGAAATATATAGTTTAGTTAAATTGATATTCAAAAGATACACTTAGTAACTATTAATTAAACAATTTGTATTGAGGTTTAGTTTCCCATGTTTTTAATTTACCTTTTATCTTAACTGAATAAGGTATATATAACTTAAAGCAAGCAAATACTGCTTAATTAACTTAAGAAATACACTATACCTCTATAAGGAGATCTTGAACTTTATTTTGATATATTATACAATAAACTACCTTTTAGTGTTTATTTTCAATGTTTAATCTATTTTTGTCTGATTTGATTTTGTGCAAATTTAATAAAATTGAAATGGTGCTATTTTCTTCAATAAAAATTATGGCCAATATTTTAATGTTTTAACAGAGCATGATAATTAAAAATAAAAGATTATATAGATATAGATGTAGGGTCTAATTAAATGGTCAGTATCTTTATACTATATTTGCATTCTAATTAAGTTTTGTTATATATTTTTAATAAAAGCTTATAATATTTTTTAGTTATTATTTTCAATACAATAGTAATAACGTAAATAAATGTCTAAAAAAGGGAATAAACAAAGCTTTGAAATCTCAGGTTTTACTGAGGAGGGCTCTCAAAGAAATGTTCACCCTGCAAGATCTATTACTGCTCTCACTGACTACACCTGCTACAATTTTGCCTTCTTTTATTGGCGCTGAAGCTCCTTTAGCAATGCCTACTTCTGTACACTATGTGCATGATAACTTTGAAGCTCATTGGCCTGCACAGGTTGTGCCTTATGTTCCACCAAGAGCATATATTGAGATGAGCGAAATTTTAGAGCATATGGCTGATAGACCTACTTTTTCATCAGAAGATCATGGGAGCTCTGAAGCTCAAAGGGCTGCACAGCCTCAGCCACAGCCTTATGTTTCCCCTAGGCCATATATTGAAATGAGCGAAATATTAGAGCGTGCACCTAATATTCCATCAACAATGTTCCAACCCACTCGCATGATAGTACCAACCTTACCTTTACCTCCATCTCTTTGTATAGGTCTCTTAAATCCTCAATTTCAATTTGAGCGCTCACTTCATCAATCAAATTCCCCCACTGCACCATTAACTGCATGTCTAGCATCTCAAGTACCTAGCTTAGTTTCATCTGAACCAATTATATACCCACCTTCACAGATAGCAGCTTTGCCTTCTGAGCCAACCCCAAGCCCTTTGAACCTTGCCTCAGATAGACTACCAATTATGCCTACCTCTATAAGTGAGAGTCCTTTATTTATTATGTGCAAAAACTGTTTGCTTTATTTTGGTGTAGATCAATTCAGAAGCAATAGAAAAAGCACAAATATGGTTCTATGCCTTGATGTCGCCAGTCTAAACAAAAATTCCAATTTTTAAGGCCCCAACCTACATCAGGCATAAGAAGGAGAACTAATATAGAGTTAGGTGGTATGCAAATTGAACAATGGCAAGAGAATGATATAGTTAGCCCCTATGGCCTTTTTAGTAACCAGGCTAGCTGGGTTCCTCTTAATATTGGATGCATGGATCAGCAGTGTAAAAAGTGCCATGCAATGCATTGGGCATGTGAAGGTAGATGGTCAGTTGGTACTACACCATAGTACCTAATATTCAACAGTTGCTGTAAAAATGGGGGCATTCGTCTTGACCCAGTCCCTCACCCTCCACACTTTTTGCAACAGTTATATAATAGTAGTAGCCAGCAATCAAAAAAGTTTCAAACTCATATTCGTGAATATAATGCTGCCCTTGCTTTTACTTCATTTGTTGCTGAGACTGATACTCGCCTAGGTTCTGATGCACCATTTGTTCCTTTTAAAATTCACAGTGAGCTATACCATATGCAGGGTCCCCTTCATCCACAAATTCCTTTTCAACCTGCATATGCGCAGCTATATCTGTATGACCCTCAGGAGGCGTATGAATACTGTATGAGATGGAATATAAACTTGGATACAACTTTGATGCGTGATCTTGAGACCATGCTTTATGATTTTAATCTATATATAAATCTCTATCACTCTGCATCAAGGATTGTTGATGATTTTGCAGCTCAGCATCCTGAGGGCCTTTCATATCTTTGGTCAGATTTGAAATTGGTAACAGAAACAGGAACTGATTGGCAAGTACACAACCTTCCTCAAACTGATGAGGTTGTCATACTCTTTCCTCAGGTTCCAGTAGATCACATTGTTGATTTACATAATTGCCGTGATGTTGTACTTTTTAGCTGTGATCACCCTCTCAATCATATAGATTGTATCCATGCTATGTATATCCCCTGTCACTATATACTTTTATTCCCTTATGGTACAGAAGGCTTTCACTATGGGCTGACAAAGTTTAATTTAAATGGTGAGCCTCTGCATAAAGTACTTTCAGCACACGAATATTATTGTTATCATCCATTTACTCAGCTAACTGAATCTATAATTCTATTCAAAGCCCGTCATCTTTTTCAACAATTTGTTGTAGATTGTTGGGCTTCAGTTGAGTTGTTAAAGCTTTGGTGGCTAGAGCATAATCAACCTATGTTTCGCTCTGAGTCACATAATGGGCTTCAGGACTATATGCTACATAAGGATGCAGATTGTAATGCCCAATCTGTTGGGCAGCGTTATCTTTTACTCTTCTAGCCATGAAAATTTTGGCGGTACTTAAATGAGCTTCCTTAGGATGTAATGGATATTGTATTCTATCTTGGAAAACCAACTTTTTTATCACCTTTATAGCTAATCCAGATTGGATTGAAATTAAAAATGAACTTCTTGATGATCAAACTGCAATGGACCATCCATATATAGTTGCACGTGTCTTTGAGTTGAAGATCAAAGAGTTTAATCGGGATCTAAAGGGTGATTGCTTTAGAGATTATCAAGGGCATGCTGCAGTAATAGAACACCAGAAGCGTGTTTTGCCTCATTACCATTGTGTTGTCTGGGTGAAAGCTTATACAAAACTTTTACCTTCACCCTAATAATAGATAAGCTTATCTGGGCAGAGATTCCAGATTCTAGCCGTGCTGGGATTTATTTAGAGCTAAATAAGATTGTACGCACTTGCATGATCCATGGTCCTTGTGGGGTAGAAAATCTAATGGCTCACTGTATGGAATCTATTGGTGGGATACATCAATGTAAATATGGGTATCCAAAATCCTATCAAGATGTGACATCTGTCCCTGCTGATGGATATCCTAACTATTGGCGTTGTTCAGGTACAGCTTCTCCATGGTCTTCCTATGAAGTTGATGGGTGCCAAATTAATAACAGCTTAGTGGTACCTTACTCTCCATACCTAACGTAGAAATATAAGGCTCACATTAATGTTGAGATTTGTGTTTCTATAAGTGCTATCAAGTATCTTTTAAAATATCTATCCAAAGGAGAAGATACAACAACTTATGGTGATGAAGAGGATGACCCTGCTGTAATTGTACAAAATTATCCTGATGCTGCCCACTAAAATTTGCCAATATATATATGCTCGCTACATTTCTCCCCCAAAGGCTATCCAGAAGTTGATGGAGTTTCCCCATCATTCCATCTCACCTTCAAAATACCATCTTCAGGTTCATGCTGAAGATGAAGAGTGAATAACGTTTAATGCACATAATGATATTAGTAGTTTGATTGAAGACCACCGAGATACTATGATAACAGCATGGTTTAAATGCAACCATGACTATGGTGATGGGCTTCATCTCACTTATTGGCAGTTTCCTCAGTACTTTGTTTGGAATGGGAAGCAACATATCTGGACACCCCATATATAACTGGGACTGTAATTGGAAGAATGTACTTTTGCAACCTTAACCAGTTTAATCACTTTTTTACTCGCCTCCTTCTAACTGTACAGACTGGTTGTAAAAGCTGGGAAGTTTTGCGTACTACCACCGGAGATAATCTTTGCAGTCTACAATACCAACTGTGAAGCATGTGAGGCTTTAGATCTTCTCTGTAATAATCGCTATTGGCTTGATACATTTGAAGAGGCAGCAATGACTCATTCTGGGCCTCAGCAGCGACATTTATTTGTTATTGCTCTAACCTCTGACCACGTTACAAATCCTCTTGACCTATGGAATCATATATGTCATGAAGTATGTGATAATATTCTATGATGTATAAATTATATTCAGAATGTCCCTGCTCAACTTGAAGATCCACATTTTGATTATGGTTTATACTTGATCTCAAGGGAGCTATCCTACTTTGGGAGAACATTATCTCAATTTAATATTCTATCTTATTTTCATAGTTGGTATCAAGGTACCACAATAACCCCTACTGTACCATCTGAAAGTACCGCTACTGGGTTACCAGAAGCTACTATAATTGAAGCAATTGAAGCTCCAGCAATTAGCTATGAACCCTCATTAGAAAGCAAACCTATAGCAGATCAAGATCACCCTCCTTTATTGAAAAATGCTATGCTATTGAGAAGTCAGTTAAACTTTGGGCAATCTAGGGGCATTTGAGTATATTATACATCAGATTCAGATTGATCCATGCCATGCTCATTTTTTTCTTCAAGGGGCTGGAGGTACAGGGAAAACATTTCTTTATAAAGCTTTGGCAGCTTACTATAGAGAGAGGGGTGATACTGTACTTTGTGTTGCCTCAACAGGAATTGCAGCTACCCTTCTTTCTGATGGACATACAGCACATTTTACCTTTCATATTCCTCTCACCTTGACTGATGAGTCTGTATGCAATATTTCAGCTCAATCTGATCTTGCTTCCCAACTCCGCAGAGCTAGACTAATTATCTGGGATGAGGCACCAATGCAGCATCAGCAGATTGTTATGGCAGTTAATCACTCTCTTCAAGATATACGCAATTCTAATTTTCTTTTTGGTGGCCTTCCTGTAGTTTTTGGTGATGATTTTCAGCAGATTCTACCTGTCATCCGTCATGGAGGACGTGGTCAAATTCTAGATGCATGTATTCAAAAGCTTAGTTTCTAGCCTGAGCTTAAAATTCTTTTTCTCACTGAAAATATGCGCTTTATGGACCATCCTGAAAATAGGGAGTATAGTGCTTGATTAAAATCTCTTAGTTACAACTGTCAAACCATGATCCTATAGTTATTCACCCTAATATTTATCAAGTGCAGCATCAGCAGTCATTCATTGAGTTTGTTTACCCTCATATTGAAATTCATCAGATTACATCAAATAGTGTTTCAATGTTTTTCTGTGGGCGCTCAATTTTGATGACAACCAATCAGCAGGCAAAGTTATATAATGAGATTATTCTCCATGCCTGCTCTGGTAAGAGCCATATATTAATACTCTAATGATACAGCCAATCCAGGTGAAAAGGGTACTGAAGAGCTTATACCTATAGGATTGATGAATTCATGTGACTCAGGTTCTCTTCCTCCATCCTGCCTTGAGCTTAAAGTTGGTGTGCCAATTATACTTTTATGTAATCTCTCATCCTACCCAGGAGTTGTGTAATGGGACATTACTTATTGTTGAGCTTAAGCAAAATAATATTAGAGCTACAATTCTTTCTGGGCCATTTAGTGGTTGGCAATTTTTTATCCCTAGGATTGATGTCATTGGTTCTGAGGTGTTTCACTTTACTCTTTGTCACTAGCAGTTTCCTGTCCATCTAGCATTTGCTATGACTATCAACAAATCTCAGGGACAATCTCTCTCACATGTTGATGTAGATTTTCTTCATGAGCCATTTACACATGGTCAGCTATATGTTGCCCTGTCACAAGTTACTAATGTATCTGTTATAATTGTTTGCTTTGATCACTCTTGCCATCAGGGACATGTTATGAATGTTGTATTTAATGAAGTGCTGCTTTCCTATCCTTCTGATAGTTAATCTTTAAAATATTATTTTATACTTGCAGCTATTAATAAGAGCCTATAAATTCTTAATAAATTTAGATAGAGATATATTATAATTATTTAATAAAAATAGGAAAATTAGACTTAACTATTAGATGTAATCACTTACCTTTTTAAATAAACTAATGCAAGAAAAGTACTTGATACAAGTGTAATTTTCAAGTAGCTTAAGGCTTTACCATTATATAACTATCTATTCTTATTATAAAAGTGATAATAAGTTTAATTGATTATAAAGTAAATATAAGGCACAGATACCAGAATGAGGTCACCACATAGCTGGTGGCTGAGTGGAGGCTGTGCCAGTGAGAACTTGTAAGTTTAACATGTTTGTCACCATGTCACCCAAATATGGGTAACAGGTATGCTTCCGTGGGGGCCCCATTACCCATATTTGGGTGACGGGGTGACAAATGTGCTAACAAACAATTTGTAGGTTTGATGTCACTAATAGCAATTTTAAATGTGAAGACATAAATAAAATTGAAGTGGATAAAACAACCTAAAACCAACATCGGAGCTAAGAAGGAGTACATAAGAAAAAGGCGCGCAAAATGAAGTTCCTAGCTGTGTGGGTAGAAGTTTAGATTAGATACAAAATAAAAATATTATAAGATTTCCATCATACTAACGTTTTATAAATTTATATTTATACTAAAATATTATTATATTACATTGTAATAGTATTTTTAAAATAGTCCAAACACATTTGTGGTGATTTTTGACAATTGGGACAATAGATTATTTTTTAATATTTTTTCTCACTTCCTGGTATTTGATCAATTATCAATAGTTACATTTGGGCCCTATTAGAAACTCAACTGAATCACTCTGGGTGACAGATGTGTTAGATGTTTTGGTTGAGTGTTAATAATTTTATATTTGATCAATATAAATTGATTTCTAAATTTTATTGGTAGCTATCTACTAATATAAAAAATTAATTAGGATCATCTGGTAAACTTTAGGCCCACAAAAAAATCTGTGTTAAAATGGGTATCAATTAGGATTTGCTTGAACTTTTCTTTACAAAAGTATCATTCTGCTTATCTGCTTAAATATAGGATACATTATCTCATGAGCATATAATCAAAAAACACCAAACTTGGCACAAGTATTCTATAAAGTTTGGGAACAGAATGCAAATATATAAAACTTTTTTATTATAATCATATAAATTTTAATATCAGTTTTATATAAGATCTAAAACATATACTTCTAATGGTAATTAAATGGCAATTTGGCTTAGTATCTTCATATTCATATAATTCAATTTTTTCACAGGTTTTGATAAGTGGTTGATATTTTTTGGCTGTTTATAAGTTCAATAATTGGTTTTTGCTGAGTGGTGATTTTTTGGTTGATTTGGTAGGCTCAATAGTTTTAGGTAAATGATTGATGATTTAGTTATTTTTTCAGGCTTAATTGATATAGGCTAAGTGGTTGGAGGTCGGAATTTTTTATAGATTTTATGATTTCTGAACTTATTGATAGCTATCTATTAATATAAAAACTAAAATAGTCTAGAATCATCTAGTAACTTTTCTTTCTGCTTGTCTCACTTTTGAAAATTTTAATAAAAGAGTTTATTTTATCTACCGTTGTTGGCCATATCCATTTCCCATTTGGTGTCCTTAGATCCTCTGCCTTCCACCCCAGTGTAGGGAAGCAATGCTCCACCACCTAGTATTTTCTGCCCTGCAGGGAAACATGTTTGAATGGCTTGAATAGCCTTCCAAACTCTTCTGGACAATTTGTCCCCCACAGGACTTGCCGCTCCACCTTGTGTGTATCCAACCATCTTGCCTCCATACTCTTGCCCTTCCTCTGTCTTACATTCAATTTTGCCTCCATGTTGGCTACAGGCATTTATTCCTGTATGCTGACAAAGCAATTATTGAACTTGCTACCACTGCCTTTGCACCAACTGGCTTTATCAATTTCTGACCTTTTAAGGGCTATTTTGATATAGGTTTCCAGATAGAGGATGATGCTGCAGCAGTGGCATTGACTCCTTTGATTTATAAAAATACCTTAATTGCTACTATCCATACTCATCTTCCTTCTGATACCACATTGGTGGTATCATTTGCAAACATCCTTTCTCACCTCCTACCCCAAATTCTATATGAGCATCTGATGTCAGGGTTTATGGCTTATGGCTCTTAATTCAACCTTGTCTTTGCCATTCCTTCTGGTGCAGAGCACCTTGCTGCCCCTTATGCCACTGCTACCATCACCCCACATTACTCCACTATTGCCCAACAAATCCCCCCATGTGCTCACATTTAAGCAGCACCAGAATATTTATTTTGGGCACATATTGACAATAGTTGACAGATTTGTCCCTTCTGTTTCAGATTTTCCCATTCTAAAAAGTCCTGTCCCATGCCTCTTTATCTGGTCCTGTTGCTGCAACCTTGTCAGTGGCATCTGAATGGTGTTTTTTGTTGCCCCTCCCACCCAACACTCTCACTTTCTGGACCAGAGTGGAAAATCTGCATCCAACATAACCACCAGCCACGTTCACCCACCTAAATTAAACCCAGTCAAACATAGTCAGGCTTAAACCACCATTTGTGCCCAAGCATCTACCCATTCACCTATTACCACCCACCCAACTTCTGCCTCCACTATTACTGTAAACAAAAAACTGTGGGCCCTATTGGATGAGGTTGATGAATCAGGTGTGATAGTTGGTAAGACAGTTGACAAATCAGGTGAAGAAGCCCCAGATGGGTATGACTGGGAATAATTTTTTCCTCATATTTTAACAAACCTATTTTGCTCAGACGTTATGCCCCAAAACCCAATGCTATCCCCTTCCAGAGTGAACACTAGCTTGCCTTAGTGGCAGTGGCCTCCTCTCATTGTCACCAACTCCATATTGCAGTAGCAAAGTTTGTTGAAGAGTTCCACAAAGGCCTAACTGTAGTTTGTTTCCCCCTCTGATTTCCCTGAAAATGCGTGGGATTAGATCAACAAATTAATCAAAGTTGCCAAAATCTCTGATATTTATGTTGCTGAACTATTGACCTTTGACCCAAAAACTGCTATCACCAGCCAAAATGTAGCCAGTTTTTCCCTACTTTCTGATTCCTACCTTCAGACTGAACATCATTTAGCTGAATTAGCCAAAGCTATCTTTGAAGCCAATATTACGCATCTCAATCCTTTAAAACTAAAGCTTGACCCCACCATGATAATGCCATGACACCCTTGCTCTTGCCCTCAATTCAATTTTACAATTCTGCTTCCCTTGATGTGGTTGATGCACGTGCGGATGCGCCACCTAGACCTTCCTCCCCCTCTGCCATATTGAGTTAGTGGTCCTCCACTCCCTGCTTGGTTGGATGTTTTATTTTGTTCTGGTTTTCCATTTTTTGTTTCAGTTTTTGTTTTCTCTTTAAGTATTGGTACTGTCCATCCCCTGGTTCATGTGCCTTTGATAGAAATTTAAAAAATTAAAATTAGAATCATCTGGTAATTTATAAACACCTTAGCAAAGCACAGGTATTCCACTAGTAAATTGCATAAAACCATCTTCACAATTGATCTAACTAGATTTACTACATTAAATACTATTTAAAAACAGCTATAAAATAAGTTCTTTATAAGATAATATTGATATTTTTCATTATAAACAAATATATCTACAATTTTATGAATATGTTAATTGGTGCCTTATGACCGTAAATATTTTTATAATATATTTTAGATTAAAAAGTTTTAAAAATATTTTGATAATTCTCTTTACTATTTAAGAAGAGTAGATAGTTAAAGCATAAGATTGTTACTTGATGTTTATAGTAAATGATAACCTAATCAAAATTTGCACTTTCCACAAGTAAAGTTTGATTCAAAAATTTATAATGCTTCCACTAGGTTCTTTAATTTTTTGATATAATATACATAGATCTAGCAACTACTTAAAAATTCACTGGTTTTTTAAAAATCCTTTATTGTTTGGCCTTAAAATCTGGCAAAAATTTCTTAATCACTATGTACACTTTTATAGTTCATTTAGTCCTTGTCTATAACATAAATATTCATTAAACTTTAGAATCAAGATATGTAACCCTTACCATCTAGTACTAAAAAAAGATATGTAACCCTTATTTTTTAGACGCATATATGCATTTTTTATATTTTTATTGCCCTTATTTTTTGGACGCATATATGTGTTTTTAGATTACACAAACCCCCATTTTGGAATGCATATACATGTCAAATCATTGAAAGGGTTAATAAAATGTTGATCAATAATAATATAGTATTCTTACATATATATAATTTATAATTACTTATTTGATTAGTTTAGGAATTATTCAGAAAATTAAGTAAAGAACAAGACAGCAAAACTATTTGATTTGTAACAGATATTATGTTATAAAACTAAGCTCTAATTATCAGAGCATAATACTGGCACATTTGAAAGCTATAATGTATTATTATTTATAATAGCACATCCTGACTGTTTGACATATAACAATAGCTCAAAACCACAGAAGCTAAAACTCTAAAAATTAGGTATACATATCCTTTTTAGTTTATTATAATTACTAAGTGACAATTATAGAGTATAGCAACCTTTTATGTAAACTTTTTCTATTTAAGTTTTTCTTATAAAATATGTTCATAAAATAACTTACTGATAAATAAGCGTTCTGAAACATAAAAGTCAAAGAAAATAATAAACTAGCTCATAAATCTGACTATAATTTTATAATAGCTATATGAATTTTTTTATAGTTTACAAAGATAAAATTAATCATGTATAATTAATTACAATATGCTTTCTGTTATTTTCCAAGTGAGGTATATTGCTATATTACTATACATTTATAGATTATAAATTAGCTTGCACTGAGATATGATTAAATAGTATATGACATATACAAAAGTTATATCTATTGTAACCTTTTATCTTTAGAAGATTGATCAAATTTATTATAATTATAGATTATAATTAGGTATCAGATGAGACACTAAAAATCCAGGAGCTTAATTAGCAAAAATAGATGGTTTGAGAAAGTTTTTAAAAACAAAACAAAATTATAAATGTTTGTTATAATCAGTAAGAATATAAATCTAAAAGTTTAGAATTTTTTAAAGAAGTTTTGATCTATATAGTTTTGATAAATATTAATGTTTTGGCTCTTTCAGAACTCTAAGCCAACTGTTTAGGGTTTATAGATCTAGAGACAATTAGATCAAAGTGTTTGGTTACATACCCAAACCAGTCACTTTGGTTAGTTAATATTTAAATGAAGTCATGAGTGCATTATATGATATTTCCTTGCCCTCTGGAGGGAATTTCAATAGTAATAAGAAGAACAAAATAGCCAACCTTATTAGAGTATAAAAGTTATAGATGAAAGCAGTCAAGACAGAAGTACACCCTGCAATGACCAAGATGAAATCTTAACATGGCTGAGTTCCTTTAATACCCCTCATCACAATTCACTTGATAGTTGGTGACAGCAATTATCAGGCCCCTTTTATACCATGAGGGGATTTAAGTACTTTGATACCCACTGATGATGGAGAAACTTAGCCTAATGTCACAATGATGGACAAATGACCAATATTACATCTAAGGTGAAAGAATTCCAAACATCATTGATCAACCCATATATTACCAAATCAAGTTGATGGAAAATTTCCTATAACAAACAAGGCCATAGTCTAGATGCATTTGAAGGGTGCCACCAACAAAACCTGGATATGAAATGTAGAAATAAGGAAACAAACAAAAATATAAAAAGATTTTCAACCTGACCAGGGTGTGAGAATTAAACATGTAAAAGTACCACCTCCATTTCAAGATACAACTAAAGTAAGATTGAGCTCCCGCATCTGGGATCTTGAGAAAATGGATGCCACACTAGGAGAAGAGTTGAGAAGTGATTGACTAGATTTTATGAAAAACTAAAATATTGATTTCCAAATTCTCTTACCTTAAAATCAAGTAACTCTAATTATTTTAGAAGTATATAGGTAATTCAATTTTATTATAAATAACTAATATTTACTACAAGGACTTAAAATTGTTCTTAGTTTTCACTTTCTTTTGGTTTAAGTGAAGGAATATCAAGAATTAGTCTGGGATCAGTTGAAAGAGCAGCATCGCCAGTATCCAGTCTCATATCTGCTTTTAGAGGTACTTGAGAAGAGGACGCATAGTAGATATTTAGCTTTTCAAAGAAGTAAGTTACCTAGCTTTTGTTGTGCCCTGTTTAGAAGTCCAAAGTGCAGTGTCATTGTTATAGTAGTAACAAAATGCCCAAATGGGGTTTACAGAGGAGTGAATAGTATTTTTAACCAGAGTTACAAGATGCAATAGTTAGCAAGTGAAGAACCATTCATTGAGGATTACATTAGGCTCTCAAATCTATCAAACCACTTTTAGGTGTCAAGTATGTGTATTTCACAAAGCCAATAAGCAACATGGCTATACCATCTACTCAAACTAAGCGAGAAAAGGTTAAAATATCAACTCTGGTGCTCACTACAGTGGTGCCACCATCAGACAATATGAGTTAAGAGAATACTACTCATAAGTATATCAATGATGTTGAGAACATGGAAGCTTGAATTTTTTAAAAATCTTCTTAAGTCCTGGTGATGAAAGATGATGTTAACAAGTCAAGGCTTAGAACTTTAGAACAACTTTGATAAAGTTTCAAACACAATTTAAACAAATCAGGACAGTCAGAAGGGCTCGTGGTGCTGCAACATTAATGTTTTGTGGAGCCTGAACTTTTTAAAAATAAGAATCACCTTAGAGGGACTCTATTAAAATTTAACTCCTTGGAGTCAGCCCATCAGCCCTAGCTTGATTAACTTGTGAGGCCGAATTTCTACTTAGGGGTTCTTTTCTACACAGGTTAGATACCAGGTAACCTTTTGGAAGGGTTATGACCATCCTCACTGTGGAAATCCACTACTGATGCTACCCAATATAGCATCAAATTCTTATTGGACTTTTCGCGCTGATGACAAACCACTATGGACACTCTCTTATATTTTCTATTAAGCATGGGACACCTCTGGACACAACAGGATCCTATTAAATCTCTAGCTTGGAAGCTCATCTCCAAGGTATCCATGAAAACAAGTGTCCTATTATTACAGAGCAGATCTCAGACTGATCTCTATATTCTTTTTTTAGTACTAGATGGTCACTGATCTCTATATTTTTATCAACCGCCAATCCCAGACTGGCTTCAGGAGATTAGATCACCTAAACTGATATAAGTGAAACAAAAAGGATAAACTCAGATCTGTGGAAAGGTTTTTTATTAATTAAAATTGAAGCATGTTAAACTACCTCATAAAAATCAGGATAATCTAAATGAGAATTATAAGATAATTTGGGACTTTGGGTAATAATATTGGGGATTTTCAAGATCCTCTAGTGAGGCGGTGTCTGATTTCTGCTTTAAATGATTTATAATTTAAGTTAGTTACTGTATCCTTGAGCTCCATTTCTTGGTGATTACCTTTAACCAGTATGTTAAGGAGCCCTTTGTTTAGTTCCTGCTTTTAGGTTGAGGGCTGCAGTTCCGCCTTGAGTTACTACTTCATTATCCATTTTGGTATTATGCTGATCAGTTTATGTTTTTTGGATGGCACTGCTTCAATAAGACTCATATCTGGTTTCCAAAAACTTTTAAATTGATTGATTGCCACTTCTGATAATATCACAATGGAAGGTTTGACTGATTCTGCTGGGGATTTGGCTGTGTCATATTTTTTTATCATCATCTGATTTCAAATTTTTTCACCCCCCTGAAGGTAAGCAAAGGGGGTCAAAATTAATAGCCTTTAGTGGCAGCTTCATTGTTTTCTCTTAATAAATTCTTAAACTGGCAGGTATCAAGTATTTTGGGTGACATCATCCTAACCCAATGGAAAATTTTAAGGTCATCTGAATCTATATAAGAGTTTTGGTCAGTTCCATCTGCAATGAATTTGGTTTCTGCAACTTCGCCTATCAGGTATTGGGCTCTATTCATTACATCAGTCAAGTAATGATCATCTGATACCTTCATGGACTCATCCAGAGCGCATTTTTACCAAGACAATACTGGGGAATGGTCTTAGGTGCCAAGCATGCACTCTACTATTTTTAATTTTGTTTCATCATCACATATTGAGCATTCAGATCCTCATTTATCCAAGATAGTCGCAGGACCAGTCCAAATGGCATGCAGTTTCCCTGAAAGTCCTCCCATAAGTGGCAAAACAGCACTTTGTCACCTAAGCTGAATTTGGGTAGCCTAGTTTGGTATTGACTCTTGTGCTGGCTTTATGGGTAGTCGCCTCTATGTTGCTGTAGGGCTCAATTGTATTTTAATAAGTTTATCAGCTAGATCTTGCGATAACTTCAAGATGGCCAGTTTAAACCGCAGTAATGATTGGTGCTAACAGGCTTGGCAATACTGCTTCTCGCCTGTACAGTAGGGTCAGAAGTGGTTTAAGGCTTGGATCACCATTAAGCATCCTCTCTCCATGGAAGTATAATTCTTCTCAGCCTTGTTAAACACTTTTTGAATAATACTAATGGGTTGTCCAACCCTTCTTTGTCCAGGTGGGCAAGTATTCCTCTAAGCCCAACATCACTTACATGTGTATAGGTGGAAGGTCTTGTCATATTCTGTGTAGGCCAAGATTGGCACCTATACAAATTTGCCTTTAGCTCCTCAAAGCCTGCTATTTCTCTAGAACCCACTCAAAAATTAGTCAAATTCATCAGCAAGTAAGTGAGGGGTGCAGCCAAGTTCACAAAATGAAGGATAAACTACCAGTGATACCCCATTATCACAAGGAACATTTGGATTTCCATCATACTATTGGGTGGCTCCATTGACACAATTGCTTTGACCTTCCTATCATGGGGCTTGATTCCATTGAAACTGATCTCATGCCCAAGGAACTCCATTTGCCTCTTTAGTAATGTGCATTTTCTTCATTTTTGCTTTAAGTTTGATTCTTGCAGCCAGGTAAAGACTTCTCAGAGGTGTTGAAGTTATTATTAAAAGTTTTTAATGAACATGGTAATATTGTCTAGGTAGATCAACATTCTAAACAACTTGATATCCCCAAAAATCCGCTCCACCCTTGTTGGAAGGTGGAAGGGGCGTTGAACAGCCCAGCATCCTTTTCAGCTCAAAAAACCCTGACTGCTGATCAAGAACACTTTTCTTGAACCTTGAGAGCTCCATCTGCCAGTATCCACCGGCCAGGTCAGTTGCAGAGAAATATTTTAATTAGCCTAGGCGTTTCAGGGCATCGTCTATGCATGGAAGCGGGTAGGAATCTTTCTTATCTATTTTGTACAGTTAAAAATAGTCCATGACTACTCTGTGAGTCCCATCCTTCTTGCATACTTGCAATAGCACAAAGCCCAATGACTCTTCAAAGGTCTGATCATTCTGGCTTCAGTTAATGACTTAGTTATTATGTGATAATGGTATCTTCAGCTTTCAAACAGCAATAGGGTTAAATTGAACGAAATATCTGATTTGGTGTTCATCTTGTGGATCTCTCTCTTGAAAAGTCTATAGTTGTTAAACAAGTGCTAAAAATTGCCCTTAAACTCATTTAATAGCTCATCTAGTTCTTTTTCTTGTTTAGTTGTCACATCCTTAAAATAGATCTCATCAAAATCTCCTACAGCGTGTGCTGACGCAATATCAACGCAAATGGTCAGTAAGGCATTTGCATAGATCTGTACTTTCTCTACTATTATTGTCTGAGTTGTAATAATTCCTATTATAAAAGTAAAACCTCCCAAGAAGTTGGTATCATAAGATCCAAATAAATCTCTTATCTCCTGTTTGCAGATTCCTTCACAGCTGTAAACTTTTAAGATAGAGTTTGGCAGTATCTTTACGCTGATTGATAGGGTCATCTGTCATTGGTCCCCTGGTCTGATCTCCATGGTTTTGCTAGCTCTCAGAGGAAGAACTTTTATACGTTAACTGTATAGGTAGTTGCTTTACACACTTCTCTGTAAGGGTGTAGTAAAAGGGTAAATCATGTTTGACCATCTCCACTAAATATGTCTGTTAATTTTGCAGTTTGGCATCTTCATCCTTATACATTAAGTGGCAGTTGATAGCTCAGAATACTCACGGTGCTGGTTGTGAAGTTGTTCTTAGCTCTAAGATTAAGGAAAACTGTGTCCTGATTAGGAAATTGTAGATTTTGTTATATAAGGCCACCTCTGGACATTAGAACCATGCGCCCAAAACATAGGGGTAACACTGTTTAATCTCCTAAAATGTGGGTAATGTCAGGCCTAGCTTTTTTATATTTCACGTTAGAGTCTATGTCAGGCATAAACTTCAGTCTCCTCATGAGTTTAAGGATCCCAGCTGCACCCATAAAATGATTTGGTTTATTCATCCCTTTAAGGAAGAGGGGAAATGTTTTAATACTTTACAAATAAAAAATAGCATATTTAGGTCACACCCTTGATGAGCAGTGAGTTTCTGCCAAGGCTCCTCATCTCTATCTTTCAATAAGTTGAAGAGCAGAAAGGGAGGATTTCGCCAGGAAGTTTGATTCAGCCAAAGCCTGTGGTATGAAAATTGCAACAATCTGCGATAAGCTTGAGCATTATTGGGAAGATCAAGACCAAAAGCCCAACAAGAACGCCAGCCCAGAAATTGCTTTAGTAATGATCCCTCCAAGGGGAAAGAAAAATTTTGTTAGGAAAATTATGAGATACACTGACATGCTGAAACCTCAATTGAAGCAAAATTTTTGGCAACATGAACTGCAATTGAAGCACCCAAAATGTGCAAGCTGAGCCATAATGCAAGATACCTGGCGTTTTTAAGAAGATTATTAAGTCCAGTTGTAAAAAATATTCCTCAGTCTCCGCCCCTCACTTAAATTCAACTATATAAATCCAGTACTTTGCTTATGGTAGAGTGCTAAATTATTTTTACTATCTTTAATAAATCTCTAATTTCACCAAATTATCTAATTCTTTTTATAAGTTCAACTAGTCTGGCGATCCCCCAAGGAACCACCCCAACCAATGTAGGGTCCCCACTCATTTTTATCAGTGATAATGGTGGCCGTAACATTGGTTATTTCAGCCATTGCCTCTCTCAGTGTGGAAACCCTCAGGAGTCATACCCTACAAGTTTCACAAGATGCCCCACCCAGCAGAACGACTATTGAGAATCTAAATGTTCAAAATAACAAATGTCAACATAATCCATCTAAATTTTGATGAAAGCAAAAATGATGGTTCAGCGGTTACATCTTGGGTAGACGCTGTTGTGATTGAACCTAATGAAACTATTGCCACCACTCAGTATCAAGTATGCGCTCAGATTATCAGGAGTATGGCCCAAAAGTAAACCAAGGAGTGCGGATCAACCCAACTTATTCTAATTCTCCCTGTTCATTGTGGAAACAAGAATGAAGATTTAATGGATGCTACTCAAAGCAAAATGGTGAGGATCAAATCTGATGAGACCATTTTTGCCACATGTTACCAAGTGCATATCCAACCAAGTAGGGATCTTTTCCCAAATGTAAAACACAAATAGATGGAATAACCCCCTCCTGCTGACCCTGACAGTTTGACCCCCATATTTGAAGCGTGTTCAAGGTCACTTCCATCAATCAGCTATCTGGTTACAGTGGGGATATTCATAAACCAATACTTTCCACACTTGTCACCATTTGGTTCTTATTCGTGTATCATCAGAATAGCGATGCCTTGCAGAACCTGGATTTTATTGTGGGTAGTGAAATGACCCCAATAGAAGCCAAATCCTTCCTTGGCACATCGATTATCTGGCATACTAACCCACCCAATTAACACCGCTGTTATATCTTTAGCCCAGGATCTGATGAACCTGGGATTGTCAACAGCTAAACAGTTATTATATGGACTTATGCGTGCCATCCTGACCTGAAGGCATGGGTGGCGTTATTCAAGGCCATCAAGCAAGTACTGCTCATTTGAGAAATGCAGCCAATTCACCGCCTCAAGTGTTTAAGCGTGTAAAATAGCAGTAATAGGGCACACTTCATGTCCCTCTGATGAAGTAGCTCTTCAGGTGTCAGGAGTTTTAGTGGAGCTCAAATTGCGAGCAGTTCTAAATGGGACCACTGAGGCTTCAGAGGATCAACAATCCTTAGCAATATAGACGCCTTGGATGGTGAGGCCAAAATCAGGGCTCACACCCTCTTGTACCAAAATTCAAACTTGGAGGAGTTGCCTCCCTCACTATTTATGATTGTTTCATACATGGTGACCACGTTGGCTTTGAGGCCGCAACTCCTGTACCAACTATTTTACCAATGGAGAATGGCCACGAATTTGGAAACCATATTAAAGACTTCCATCAACTTGCGGAGTCCCTCCAACTACCAGCGGACATTTCCATTGCTGCGTTCCATGCTTCTATCAACCAAGGAGCAGGATCACGCATGTCATGGCACAACGGACCCCAAACTCTGGAGGGGGCATATTAACTAGCCTTTTAAATTATGGCTCGCCCTGGATTACAACCTACCAAAAATCAGCAACCATAAAGCCACACGTCCATTATACCAGACCAATCCACTCCACCCCCAAGAATGGGTACTGTTGACATTCAACAAGGATAGAAAAGCGAAGAACAAACCAGATAAGGAACAAGGTAAAGGATTAAAAAGTGTACCTGACATACTCTTGGTGAAAACAGATCAACAAATGTCCCCTCTAATGCGCCAGAGGTATTGGCCCTCGCCCCTCACGTCCCCTCAATGGTTCATGGAGAAGAAAAACACTCCTCTGATACTGCACAGAATGAACAGCCCTCCCCCTGTCATATGGATCATCCACATCACAGCTAGAAGCCTCTGGGAATTTTAGTAATTTAGAAAAAACCAATCAGACTTGTGAACTTGGTCAGGGATGTATTGGACAGAGCCCAGGCACCGTATTATACCAGTGGATTCAGAGGCCCCCGCACTGTCCCCCTACCAGATGGAAACAATGGAGCAAGTCAAGGAGGACTTCCAGAGTATCCCACATTGAGGACCTTAGCCATGTACATCCTCTGAGAATCTTTAGACCCACGTTGTCCCAGCTCTCATATTCTCAGGTGGTAGGAATGCCTTCTCAATTTCTCAAAAATTCCCAGAATTATTCTACAATTGCAATCACCACCATAGTAGCATGCACGTTTAGAGTTTCAATAAATTTTGATCATGCATATTTCTTGTTCACCGTAGACATTACAGTGGGCTCCAAAATTCCAGTGATTAATGCACTAGGAACACGAGAGCGTTGATAAACTTTATTGACCTCAAAATGCCGCAGGCATTAGACTTGGCGGTCATCATGGGGGCTTCTAAGGCATTAATAATCACCCTGCCTCTATGCAAGCCACTACAATTCTCAGCCCATGGGCACCAGTTTCAGGATTGTGGGGGTGTTATCACACATCCAATAAGATTTTGGCTAGGAAACTCAAAGTTGGGGTGTTGGATAATACCTGTTTGCTTCTTTTGGCTAAGAAGTCTTTTACCAGATACTTCATCTAGTAAGGCAATTCCAAAATAGACTATACCAATTTTAACATAATTTTGATGAAAAGAAGAAAGAAAGTGAAGTTTATTTTAGTCAAAGCATCGTTATAAGGGAGTTTTGTTCAGTATATCTCCAAGCTAAGATCTAGGCTCATAACAAATTGGGAATTTAATGGTAGGTTAGCTATTTTGGTCCAATAGGATTTGCTTACCTCATAGATCAGGTTTGAAACCTGATAATAGGGCGTGGAATGTCATTGGAAATTGTCCCCAATAAGGGCCTAGATATTTGGCATCTTGGGTTTAATCCCATTATTTACCTTGTTTGAATCTCCAATATGGGTTGGAATCCTGACAACGTCCCCCTCTAGATCTTGGCGTAAGGGGAAAATGGATAGAGAAAATGACTATGGACCCAATTTACCACAGTGCCCTGAACTACCTCTACTACTGAGTGCTTGTTGCCCCATCTACATATGACTCTGTATGCCCTGACCAGTTGGTACCCAATTTAGTGTCATGACCTCCAGGCCGGTGGTGGTAGAAGAGGACCAGGTCACCCAGTTGAAAGGTGTGTAGGGGGTCATGCTTATCATTAAAGTGAGCTGTTTATCTGTTGGTTGTAGCGGACAGATTTTCAGAAGTCAGGGCCTGAAGTTGGATAATTTTATTGGCAATACTTCACATAGTGACGTCAGGGGCTTTGGGGGATGCTTGGTCAAGCATAACCTGTACTTTAGAAGGCAAATGAGGATTTCTGCCGTACAACCCTTGGAATGGTGATATCTTATTTATTCGATGATAGCTGATCCTGTAGGCCAGGATTGCATTAAAAAATATTGGGGCCAGTGTAGGAGGTCAGTCATAGCCATTTTCTGGAGGATTGCAGTTAGAGTACCATTGCCCACTATACCATTCCATTGGTAGCAGGATGGTAAGGGGTAGAGAATACCTGTGTGGTTCCCATCAGTTTGGCTAGATCTTTCACCAGCATTGAGCAAAACTTTGCCCAATATCAGAAAGAATGATGATAGGGAACCCATGTTAGGTGATAATCTAATTATACAAAAACATGACTGTAGCCTTTGCCAAAGCTGAGGGTAAAGATATGGCTTTGATCCAATTAGTTAGATGGTCCACGGCTAGTAGGAGGAACTGATGACCATTAGAGGCTCGAGGGAGAGGTCCCACAACATCGATGCTAATAGTATGGAGGGTACACTTGGTGAAACCACTGGATGACGAGGTTGGGGATTAGGTCCAGCTTGGCTTTTACATACCAGGCAGGACTCTAATATATCCTGTATTAAAACAAGCATACCTTCCCAATAACATTGAGTTTTGAGCCACTGGTAGGTTTTCCAGATTCCTCCATGGCCAATTTGCCAATGTCCCTCCAATATGATGTCAGTTCGAGCTGAAGGTCATACATAGGGAACCCACTTTTTAGCCACAAGTTTGCACAATTGGCCGTTCTTGACGTGTAGATTTGCCAATTTCTTCGCTAATTCTTTTTGAAGGGTCAGGGATTCATCCTTTCATAAATGCAGTTGGGTTATTAGGTCATAGAGTCGATCTTCTTCAGTGTCAGTTAAAGTTAGTATAGGAAGATGAGATAAGCATTCCTGTTTTGGTGGATAGGTTATGGTCAGTAGATAGTAGAAAAGTTTTAGTTTTGAAGTTATAACGACCATCAGGCTAACCTCCCGTTGGGGTCCTTCATTTGTTGTAGTCATCATAAGGAAGCATGATCAGTAATGATGGTGAAATGCTTCCCATATAAAAAAGGTTGGAAATTCTTAATAGCCTGTAAGACCACCAAGAATTCACGTTCTGTAATGCTATAATTGCGTTCAGCCTTGGAAAAAAGTCTTGCTATAGTAGGCGATTGATGGTCCACTAAGTTTTTATCATGTTAGGATAATGTACCTCCGATGAAAATATCACTAGCATTGGAAACTGAGGAGGAATGGGCTTATAAAAATTTGGGTAAATAAGTACTAATAAATGGGAGAGAGCTGTGCGTAATAGTTCAAAGGCCTGCTGTTGCTCTTCATTCCACTGGAAGGGTATCCCTTTATTCAATAGATACACTAGAGGCTCAGAGGTGTCTTCAAAGTGGGATAAAATAGACAATAAAATCCCATCATCCCTAAGAAAACTTGTGCATCTCATAGATATTTAGGTGGGGTCATTTTTGCAATGGCCAAGATCTTGTTTTCTATTGGGGAAATTCTGGCTTTACTGACCTTATGGCTCAAAAAATCCATCTCATTCTGAAAGAAAGAGCATTTTGACGGCTTTAGTTTTAATGATTATTGTCATAACTCTGGAAGACTTGCCTAAGGTGATCTAGGTGTTTGGTAAATGTTCTCAAGAATATGGTAATGTCATCAAGATAAATTAGCATGCTGGAGCGTTATAAATCGCCTAGTAGTCTGTCCATGGCGCGCTGGAAGGTAGCAGGGGCGTTACACAGCCCCTGCGGCATTTGAGTGTGCTTGAATAGTCCTTCACTTAAAATGAGAGCATGTTTTTCATGACCTTCTGTGGACAAATCTACTTACCAGTACCCACTGGTGAGATCCATAGCTGGGAAATAGTGAAACCCCGGCATCAAATGTAAAAAATCATTTATATGCGGCAATGGATAACTGTCTTTTTGGGTGATTAAATTGAGGCGGCAATAATCCATATCTACACGGTGGCCATCATCCTTCTTCTGAATTAATAGAAGGGGGAAAGCCCATGGGCTTTTAGAAGGCACAAGTAACCTGGCATCGAGAAGTTGCTGTAACTCTACAGCCACTTGTGCTTCTTCCACTTTGGATTTTTGGTATATCCAGGATTTGAATAGAGGGTGAGCCTCAGTCTCAATTTTGTGAAATACACTGGACATTTTTCCATAGTCACTTGGTCTTGAGGAAAATATTGCCATACTATTCAAGGAGGTCTTTGACAGTTTTGCGTTCATAGAGGATTAGATTGTCTCCAATTTGATTGTTAACCAGAGCTATGGTAGGTGGGGGATCAAATCCTAAATAATGCAATGACCTAATCAACTCACATTGGCAACATTCTCCATAGGAAATAGTTTTATGTAAGCGATAGGGGCATGTTGAGGGACTTGGAGGGTATGATTTGTTAAGTTCCCTAATTAAATAGAAAAAGATTTCCCATAGGCGGGATCCAAAATCCCAGGGCAGGTCAGCGCTTCCTTGATAGAAGGGTTTGGGTGTCCTCTAAGCTCCAAGATGTAATTAGGAGGGGTGAGAATCTGAATCCCTATATTCAGAATAACTTGTGAGCCAGAGGGTATTGTAATAGGATGGGGGGCATACAGAGAGATCTCATCTTCAGAATCCACAGCCTCAGGATGACTTGCTTTCCCTATAAAATTGGTATTCAACTTTGAAAATGGAAGACAGGTATTCGAGGAGACATGTCCATTTTTAAGGCCTCCTTTACTTTTTGATGGGGAGTTCAGCTATTAACAGAATCCAATACCCTAGGAGGGAAATGTACTATTACTTATGATTGATGATGCAGTTGAACTCCCGCATCATTTTGGACTCCAATAAGAAACTCAAAAGCATTGTTTTCTAATGCGATAGTGGGGGCAGTAATTAAGAGTTTCTCAAATTGAAGAGGTAAGGCAGAATACGCTCCAATCGCCTTAGTAGACTGACTATCTACTGTTCCATATTCAGCCTCATGGATCAAATCTGAGCCCTTTTTATCTTTTGGATAAGTCAGGAGGAAATAACGTCAACTGGTGAGCTGATATCAATTATTGCCAGGACTTCAACCTTATGTATGACTACCTCAACTCAAACCACCAAAAATCTTACTGGGAATTAACAGCTAGTAGACTGTCAGTAGGGATTTGCAAATGAAGCAAGCGGAGGATTCTGCCATGGCCAAGCTCAGGCCTGTGGAATGCGTTTATAATTTTTGTCTGCCAGCGCTTGAATTTCCATAGAAAGAGTTGACTGTCATAATTTGTTGGGGGTAACTGACCATCATAAAAGTAAGAAAGTGGGAAGTGTTTAATTCCTTGGATAGAAAAGGGCACGTCAATATCTGCAGGGGCAGCTAAAACAAAAAACCTGAAGTGCTGATGATAGAGCTAAAGCTAAAACAAGGGTCTTGAGGCACTGAATTTTTTGTCAGCATAGGGAGCCTCTTGCCCTATACTGACTGATCTTTTGTCAACTTATATTGAAGGATGCGTCAAAATTCTACAGTGTGGTTGGTTCTCTTACAATGGGTGCAGTATAAAGCAGGTGTAGGCGACTTGGGGGTGTGACCGCTAACATTTAGGCCCGAGGTTTATTATTAAAATGAGGGGGACCAATGGGTTTGAGTAGATCAGCTGTAATCTCCAAAATAGCTTCTTTAGTATGGAAGAGAGACGTCCAGTTAGACTTCACCGCTTTAAGATAAAGTAGAAGGGTAGGCATATTTTTAAATGCCAAAAATGAAGCAGTGATAGCATTATCTAAAGTAAGATATTTTCCGGTGACTAGCATTTGTGCCTCAAGGTAAAAATGATGAGTAATTTCAGTGACAATTTCTCCCTGTATAAGACTTATACCCACGAAAGTTTGCTTTTGGTTGAATAAATTAAGGTCGCTCCCAAATTCTTGAAGCATGACAGTCTTGGCGTCATCACAAGTCTGGCAATGCATTAGATGTGGTACCATAATGTCTTGAGCTATGCAACTAAGGTAGTTAGTAAGGTTTTTGAGCTGTTGGGTGTCAGTGGCTTCCTCCATAGCACTTTCATAACAAAAAAGAAAAGAGAATATACTCACTTCACCTGGGACGTACTTCACTCTTTAAACGACAGTTTGAACATGCCACTGGGGGGTTAGTGGTCAAACAACGTTTATTTACATAGGGGGAACATTTTCACCTAAAAGTGGAACTGTTATTACTGGACGTTTTGTAAGAATGGAGGGTGTCCACTTTATTTTGTAAGGTGTTGAAATCCTTAATTATTGACTCTACCCAATTATGGGCGGCACAAAGGGCAAATTGATGGCAACAGGAGGGAATAACTGCCAAATTTCACTTTTGAGCTTGATAGTTGCATCTCAAAGTTTGAGTTAGTGTTGATCAAAGGTTAAGATTCATTGCTCCATCCCGCGCATCATAGTGGGGAAAGTAACCAAGAGTTTAAGGTAAACCGATCTAAGATGAGATCAGATGCTGGATTGATATTGTTCATAGTTAGGTTTTTTAATTGTTATATTTTACTGTGAACTCAGGTGTACCTGGCAGGGAGCACTTTTTGTTGGACCATGGGGGAGCAAAATTCAACCTGTGCCCATAAATAATCAGGGCCTCAAAGCCTTCAGCGAGTTAATAAGCCTTAAAAGCCTTAGGTAAGCTAAAAAGGAAAGAGATTATGAAAGATGGTCCTTTATTAAAATGATCCTTTTTTTTTTTTTTTTTGTACTAGATGGTTTTAAAAACCTTGTTTTAAAAACCTTGATGGATTGGGAATGGGTGGATTCAGGATGGGGAGATTCTTGGCATCAATTGACAAGAATGAGTAAATATAAATAGCAAAAAAATTTCTAAATGAAATAGTAGTGTCCTCAGCATAATTTGCCAATGCACCTGAAAGAATTAATTGATTGGGATTCTGCATCAGACAGTAATTCTCCATGACCTAATTGGTCAATTGACATCCTTGGTATTAGTTTCTGGTGTCAAATTTACTATTATTAAATTATTATTAATATTATCTGGGATGATCCCCAATACTTTGGATTGGGCTTATGCAAGTTAATGGGGAGCCCAATATAGCATCCTCCCATAGGCAGGTCATGACCCCTAGTCAGGGATTCCCCAATAAAGGGAGAACCCTGACAGAGCCCCTCCAAGCCTCAACTAGAGGTTAGAGCCAAGGTGGGGGCACCAGATCCTGGCAGCAGGGAGGAATGGGCCAAGGTAGCCAGCACAGACACAACAGCAGGATCTGGCAAGTGTTATTGGGGAGTGGCCCCAGCATCAATGCAAGAGCTGGCATCAGCGCTGGGGCTGGCATTGGGAGGAGGTCCCAGAATCAGGATTGTCACCTGGCATCAACACTGGGGCAGGCATTGAGAGGAGGTCCTGGAATCAGGATTGACACCCATAATTGGCGCTGGGGCTGACATTGGGGATCAAACTCTGGTAGCCTGAGCTTGGTCGCCCAGGCTAGCTTTGAGGGGCCCTTAGTCCTCCCTCATCCTGGCTTGCCCTCTTGAGGAAGGGGCCAGGGTATCCTGGGCTTGTCTGCCCATTATTGGAATCAGATCAGCTTGGGGGCCTCCCTGACTGACCCTACCGCTTCCAACCTGGCTTGCCCTCTTGGGGCAGGGGCCAGGACAGGTTGTACCTCCTGGGTTGTTTAGGCCCAGGGTATATGCATTGGGACAATGGCCCTTGGCTATGACCGCCCCTCTTCCTTTCCCAAAATTAGCTCTCTCAAAGAACTTGGGGGCACCTGGTAGAGAGCACCACTTTTGTCAGGATTTTGGGGGTGTTATCATATCCCTTAGTATTTTTTGGCCAGGGAACCTGAAATTGAAGGGTGTTGAACAATACCTGTTTGCTTCTTTTGATCAAAAAGTCTTTTACCAGATACTTTGTTTGGTAAGGCAATTCCAAAATATACTATACCAATTTTAACTTAAATTGATGAAAGAAGAAAGAAAGTAAAATTTTTTTATCAAAGCATCGTTATAAAGGAGTTTTGTTTGGTAAATCTTCAAGCTAAGATCTAGACTTAACAAACCGAGGATTTAGTGGTAGGCTAGTCATTTTAGTCCAATAGGATTCGCTCACCTCATAGATCAGGTTTGAGCCCCAATACTAGGGCATGGAATGTCGTCAGATTTGTCCCTGATAAGGGCCTAGCTATTTGGCCAGATTGGATTTGATTCCCGTTATTTACCTTGTCTGAATCTCAATTTGGGTTAAAATACTGACAAACAGTTCCACGCCAATTTCTTGGAGATTCCAGACCTACTCTACCCCATGATCCTGGGGGTAGGATGGCGGCATCAACAGGAGGTTACAATCAACCTCAAACAAAATATGCTCACTTTCTTGACATAATACCTCTCCAACAAAATTCCCCTGCCCCACACATTGACAAAATAAAATGAACTGACAGCCACAATGGAATACTCCACCTCAAGTGCAGTCGCTGAACTCTCCAAAATGTCTTCAATATTGGAACTATACAAAGAAAAATCTGACGTGGTTAAAGCAAACTGATTGCCTATGCACTCCAATTTTGACATTAATTTTTGCCCAACACTAGATCTCATTAAGATTTATTGCCCACTTTACCCAAATACAGCTTTCAAGGATCAGATATTATAGATTTGGATCAATGAAACGTTGGCCAAAGGATGTCTAATAAAGAAAACCCTGATGGTGTCATCCACTGTTGTGTTCACCCAAACCCTGATGGGACATTGTAACATTGTGTGGATTATGGTCCCTTAGATAATGTTATGGTACTGGACCCATGCCCCTCCCACTGGAGGCGGTGATCTTCCAAGCGATTGCCAAGTCCAAAGTAATTTAAAACTGTATCTAGTCAACGCCTTAACCAAGTCTGAGTAAAGGAGGGACAAGAGTGGCTGATGGTGATATGCACTTGCCATAGCATATACCAGTTCAGGGTCATGCCGTTTGGGTTGAAAAATGCTTCTGCCATTTTCTAAAGGGTTATTGACCATGCGTTGGTAGACCTTAATCTACATACATATGAAATGGCATATATCAACATTTTTTTGATCTGATCCCCTACCCCAGAGCAATATGAGAAGGATTTGGTGGTGGTGGCAGCTGCCTTGCAACGTGCAGGCCAGCACGTGAAGCTGTTAAAATGCAAATTTTTCAAAGATGAGATGCAGTTCCTGGGGAATGAGTGCATAAAGATGGGCATGCTATTGCTATCTCCAAACTGGAAGTGATATAGACATAGGCAACGCCCACTTACCAGAAGCAGCTCTGCAGCTTTCTAGGATTCATCACTTTCTTGATGAAATTCTCGCTGGAGATTATGAACTTGCCATCCCCCTCCACACACTGACAGGAAAAACGTGCCATTCATCAGGATGACGGAATGCCAATGGTCCTTTGAAGCCATTAAAGAAGTTTTCACCTCAGCGCCTGTTCTAAAACATACTGACAAAGATAAACCATTTAAGTGTAGCTTTTGAGGCCTTTGGAATGGCCGTTGGGGTAGTATTGCTACAGGAGCATGATAGCTGCAAACACTTTGTGTCATACTTATATATGAGGTTAATGGGTGGCAAGCGGTCAGGAGCAATCTATGTTAAAGAGATGGACGTGGTAGCATGGGCTATGATGCACTGGCGGTATTTGCTACAGGGAGCAAAGCAATTAGTGACATTGTGAACAGATCACAAATCACTTATCTACTATATCAAGCTGCAGAAAATGGTTCATCGGAAAACCATAACCCATTGAGACCTTCTCAACTTCAACTTCAAGTATGAGTTTGTAAAGGACCTACACACATAATACCAGAAATACTAATCAGAATCATTGTAAGTGAGGCTGACTCCGTGGAAGGTGCCAAATTATTTGTAGTGATTTCCTTTAAAAAAGTAATGTCTGTGCCATCAGAGGAAATAGCAACTGTCGCTGCCATTAGAATCCCAACAACACCCTCAATCTCACCCCAATGACCACACCTGAGGCCCCCAACAATGCCATGTGGCCCGCGTGACAGGACACTTCTGAGCCAAGCCCATCAATCAGCGCTGATG
Organism: Massospora cicadina; assembly: GCA_022478985.1. Taxonomy (NCBI): domain Eukaryota; kingdom Fungi; phylum Entomophthoromycota; class Entomophthoromycetes; order Entomophthorales; family Entomophthoraceae; genus Massospora; species Massospora cicadina. The sequence goes on from JAKSZP010015796.1 coordinate 270,470, forward strand.
GGTCCCTCTTGGATGCAGTACTGAATGCGCAATCATAAACAACTGAAGACAAATGCTCAGGGACCAAATACAGTCATGATAAAGCTCCTCAAGCTGGTACTCAAAAAGGATAGGTGATTTATTTTTAGGATTGCATATGGGTACACAAAAGTTTATGGACCCAAGTCTTAAAGGAACATCATGACCTGTTGATAATGGGACATCCTTGAGGAAAGAAGACTACAAACCTGATAAAGAGAACATACAACTGTAGTGGATTGACAAAAGATGTTTCATCTTAAATAAAATTCTGCCTAGCTGTGCGTGATCCAAAATTGACAGAACTGAGCGAAAAGGGCTCCTAGATCCAATAAAACAAGCAGCGGGACCATGGAAATTGGTATCATTCAACTTCATAGTCAGTCTACCAACTTCAAAAGGGTTTTACACAATCATGGTAGTTGTGAACAGATTCACCAAATATGGCTTGTTTATCCCATGCTTAACTACAACCTAAGCGGAAGACATGACCCACTTATATGTGACCCATGTCTTCTCCATGTTTGGGGTACCACAAAAGATAATTAGCGATAGGGTACCACAGCCTACATCAAAATTCTGGGAGGCCCTGTGTGAGACGCTTCACATAAAACCATGCTGATCGTCAGCTTATCACTACCAGTTCAATGGACAAAATAAGTGAACTAACCATCCATAGAGCAATATATCAGGTGCTATGTTTCTGCTGCTCAGGATACCTGGTTATATAGACCTGACCTTAGCCCAGTTCTTATATATTAATTCCCTGCACAACTCTACTTGGATGTTGCCGCTGTAAGCCAACTTAATCTACAGCTCAGCATTTACAATTGGGCCTAACTCAGCACAAATATTCCCGTGGCAGATATATTTCACAGCACACAGCCAAAAAATACACCAGTAGGTGCAGAGGAAATTAAAGAAAGCCTCCCAGGATGCCAAATAATTTTCTGACTGAAAATGGATAGCAGCGCCAAAATATCAGCTGGGCGACTAGTGTTGGCGGACATTAGAAATCTTAACCTCAGGGTACCCTGAGCAAACTGGCCTGCAAAAAGGCAGAACCGTTCCCTATCAGCAAAATCTTGAAAACTGGTCCTTTTATGTGGGTTTACTCCATATTGAAAAATTCATAAGTCTTTCTATGAATCAGCGCTGTTACTGTTTAAGAAAATAAACCTTCTGAGATTGAACCCTTGTTGGTAAAAGGGATGTTGGAATTTGAGGTGGAGGAAATCTTGTGGTCAAGAAAATCATATGAGGAATTCAATACTTAGTAGCGTGGAAAGGGCACCTTGTCTATAGCAACAATTGGATTATGGCTTATGATTGTACCAATTTTCAGGATCTAATTTCTGAGTTCCATGCATAAAATCCTGCTGACCCAGCGCCCACTACTATAAAACCCCAAGCTCTCGCAGCCATTAAGCTACCCTTACCTCACAAAAATATGCTCTGATACAAGATCTGGAGGGAGGAGTAGACCCTGTCCTCTTAGGAAAGGGTGATGTAAAGATCCCAGCTAGACCCATAATATTAAATTAGTTAATTCAATACTTTGATCTAAGAAAAGGAAACTTCCCAAGCCCTTATGTTGGAAAAGTTCAGGGAAACTGGAGCGCAGGAGGTCGCTGGAGGGAAAGACACAGGCCAAAGGTGACACAACAAGGCCAAGTGACCCAACAAAATGAAGAGACATCCTAAACGGTCAGTATTGTGTTTCCAAATAGATCTGTGGAACAAAACGCACACCAAACTGGCCACAATCATCAGGGACATGAGGCCCTGGGAGCTGGGAAGGGTGGCGAAAAATCTAGGGCAAAAGGCAGCAAAATAGGAGGAGGCGGAGCCCGCGGAATAGGTGGCGGAGTAGGTGGAGGACTCAGGTACAACAGTAGGGGCAAACCAGAGCGGAAAACGGACTCCAGCCATTGCAAAACTCTGCAGAGTTGTTTTTATTTGGAAAAAACCAAAATACAGGAAATGTGCCCAAAATCCTAAACTTTATTAGAATGATCAGTTTATCTGAGAAAAGCAAAGCCTTTCTCATCTTGGGACTAAATTTATAGGGGGTTGCTTCATGAAGATTCCAGTGGTTATTGGAATCTGATATGAGCTACAAATTCGTCATTTTTCAACAAAATCAAAATTTTTTTGAATTTGGCCAGATTCCAAAACCTCATATCTTGTGATTTTTTGGGTCTTGAGTTCGATTCCCGCCTTAGCTTGTGCCTCAATTAAGCCGTTTTCCTCAGCCCTGGCTGGCAAAGCCAAAACCCATTTTTTGTCAATGACCTTAGATAGGTCATTGGTGACCCTTAGGGGTTCTGGTCTCTGCCCCAAGGGCTTGTTGGACTTGGCTTTAGATGGGCGATTAATTCCAGGAAATATGTCACTAGCTGTGACATCACCCTCCGCTCTTGGATGGGGTTCTACACCACCTGAGGGGACATTGGCCAAGGCAAAGTTCTTGTGGGGAGTGGGTAACTTCATGGCAGCTAAAGAGGCTTGGGAGGCAGGTCCTGCGGCATCTGGGAATCTAGAGTGGAAGTCATGAATTAGGTCCTGAGCATTGGTCATGTCCTGATAAGATACCCAGCTGTTCTCTGTCTCATCATATCCTTTCCAGGACACCAAGTATTGCAGATGGCGCCGGGATAGGCGAGAAGCAAGAATGGCATCAATCTCATATTGGGGTTCACCATCCACTATCACAGGATCTGGGTGAGGTGGCATGGGACCATTGAAGGGGGTCAGGAGGCATTCATGTAAGGTGCTGAACACTTTGATTGAGGGGGTAAGTCAACCTGGTAAGCTGATGGGCCCACTTTCTTGAGGATCTTGAAGGGTCCAACACGCTTGGGACCTAACTTGCGGCAGGGTTGCTTCAGGTGGAGATTCTTGGCGTTGACCATGACCAAGTCACCAGGCTTATACTCAGGTCCTTCACGGCGCTTTTGGTCAGCATATGCTTTGTAGATCCTCACATCATCGAGATGGTCCTTCACTGCTTGATGTATGTCCCTGAGCTCTTTAGCGCGCTCATTGGCAGTGATGACGGTGGACTCAATCCGTGGACTTAGGTTGAAACTGGGGTTGTAACCATAGTTTGCAAAGAAGGGGGAAGTGCCTGTAGAGGCATGGGTAAGGTTATTATAAGCAAATTGCGCCAGTGGGAGGTGAGAGGACCAATTGTCCTGTTCAGCATTGGAATAACTACGCAAGAATTGCTCCAAACCTTGGTTCACCCTCTCCGTCTGTCCATCTGACTGGGGGTGGAAGGCTGTGGAGCGGCAGGGGCGGATACTGAGGATGGAAAGCAGGGCTTCCCAGAACTGAGCGGTGAATTGTGGGCCCCAATCACTGATAATCTCCTTGGGGAGACCATGTAAGCAAAAGATGTGATCTACAAAGAGGCGGGCTGTCTCAACTGAAGTAATGGTGGTGTTGCAGGGGATGAAGTGGGCCATCTTTGTGAAACGGTCCACCACAACCATTACTGCATCATAACCCTGGGACAAGGGAAGTTCCACAATAAAATCAACAGACACTGATGTCCAAGGGCCCTCAGCAGCTTGGAGGGGAACAAGCAATCCAGCACTCTTCAGGCGGCTTGGCTTTGACTGGTTGCACGTCAAGCAGGACTTTGTGAATTTTGCCACATCAGTGGCAATACCTTTCCAACTGTAGGAGCGGCGGACTAACTCAAGCGTCTTGTCCTTGCCAGGGTGGCCAGCAGTTGGAGGGTCATGAGCTTCACGGATCACTTCCTCACGCAGGGGTCCAGGAGGTACCCACCACTTGCCCTGATGGAGGATGACCCCATCCATCAACTGGTAGCCTTTGTCCAGGGATTCGCCATTTCTATGGCAGGCCTGCTTAATCTTATCATAGTCAGCTGACAGAGGTTGGGACAACCTAACACGGGAAGGGGTGTCAGCGTCACCTTCCAAAGGTTCCATCATAAGCAGAGCGGGGGTTGGACAGTGGGCTCTCCTTCACCTGTTCCGGCTTAATCAACACCTGGGTATTGTGGGCGTCAACTAGTGCTGGGTCAGGTGCTAGGGCAGGGTTCCGGGATAGAGCATCAGGTAACATGTTCTGGGTGCCCTTAATGAAGTCATATTTGAAGTCAAACACTGACAGGATTTCTAACCACTGGGACTGGCGAGGGGATAGCTTCTGGGGGGCGCGGTAGTACATCAATGCCTTGTGGTCAGTACGGACAGTAAATGGCCACTTAGACCCATGCAAATGGTGGCGCCAGTGTTGTACTGCCTCCACAACTGCAAGGAGTTCCTTATCATATATTGCATAGTTGAGCTGCCAGGGTCATTTTCTTAGAAAAGTAAGCAACAGGCCGTTCCACTCCATCCTCCCCCTCTTGTAGCAGAGCAGCTCCCACCGCAAAGTTGGAAGCATCAGTGGCGACAATAAAGGGGCGGCTGGGGTCTGCATGTACCAACACCGGGCTGGACAATAGTATGGACTTGACGGCGTGGAATGCAGCGTTGCATTCATTGGTCCAACTAAAAATCTTCTTCCCTGAAGCGGTGTAGAGAGGGGCGGCAACTTCTGAGAGCTGGGGGTGAACTTCTTGAGGAAGTTACATGTCCCAAGGAAGCTGCGTAACTCTGTGAGAGATGAGGGGGTAACCCAATCACGGATAGCTGCTTCCTTATCTGGGGCGAATCATGTGACCATGGGAGAAGATAATGTTTCCTAAGAACTCGACCTTGGGTTGGAAGAACTCACACTTGCTAGCCTTAATTGTAAGGTTTGCCTGTGAAAGTCTCTCCATGACAGACACAAGATGGCGGGCATGAGATTCTGCATCTGGGGAAAAGACCAGTATGTCGTCCATGTATGCAATCGCGCATGTACCCATAAGGTCTCCCAAGACAGCATCAATGAGCCTCTGAAAGCAGGCGGGAGCGTTCTTCAAACCAAACGGCATAACCCTGAACTGGTAGATACCTTTCCGAGAGTGCAAAAAGCGGTCAACCACTCCTGGCCTTCTTTAATGCGGATCTGGTTGAAAGCGTTGAGACAGTCAAGCTTGCTGAACACCCTAGCCTTCTCCACGTAGCGGGCAATCTGTTGCTCCAAAGGGAGCGGATGGGGGTCAGGCACTGTTACATTGTTCAGATTGCCATAATCAACACAGGGACGAAGTGAGCCATCAGACTTCTCTACAAACAGGAGGGGGAGCACACAGGTGAGGATTTCTTAAAGATTTGACCCTTAGAGAGCATGTCGTCTACCCAAGCGTCCAAGGCAGCCTCCTCCCTCAGGGACAAGGGGTAAAATCCACGGTCAACTTAAACTCAAAGTCAAACTTGGTGTGCTCAGGGAGTGGGCGGGCCTTTGTGGGATCAAACAGATCAGCATATCCACGGATGCATTCTGGCAGAGTAAGTGTTGGGGTCAGGGCATCAGTAGGTTGAATAGAGGCTAGGCCCACCTTAGGAGAGGGGCCCCACCTTCTGGGGAGCACCGTGGCGCTCTCATCTAAGCAAGGGATGGTAACCGTGACTCCACCAGGAAATTGTGCATGCATGGTAGAGTCTAGGAGGTTAGTGGCAATGTCAAATCGGCGCCACCAGCCAACCCCTAAAATAACAGGGTATAGGAGGTTCTTTATCGAGGAGAAGCTTTCAACAAAGTAACCATCACCTGCAATGAAAGGGACAGGTGTTAACACACGGTAACTTGGAATGGTTTGAGATGCACCACCCTTCACAAACTGACCAACTCCCAGGGGTAGCTCCAGGGCCTCTGCCAACTCTTGGCGGATGAAGTTTTCAGTTGCACCAGTGTCCACCAAAGTGAGTGCTTGAAAGCTCTTCCCTGAAGAAGAAAAGGTAGCCATGAACAAGAAGTAAGCAGAGGAGGGTTTATTTCCCTCAGAGCCAAGGGATGACAGGATGGCTCCAAGCCCAGAGGGCGGCGTATAATGTGGAGTATCCCCTAAAAAGTTTTTTTCCATATGACTTCACATTGCCATAAAGTTGTCCACGGGACTTAAATGGTGTGGGGTAGCTTAATGCTCTATGTTTGGCGGGAGGAAGGTCTTTATCACATGAGACTACACCAGTCAGGACAGCCAAGCTTTTGGTGGGGTCAGCCATGGCTATCTCTTCTTCGATCATCCTCTCATGGATCTCTACTTGTTTCTGGATGGAGTCTGCCACAAGAGGTGACTCTGGAGTGATAGGAAAGAGTTGTTCAACTGGGCCAACTGGGATGACAGGTTGGGCAGAGGGCATAGGTTCTAAAATGGCAACGGCAGGTCCATACCCTGGAGGAAGTGAATGCTCTGAATCAAATGGGTTAGACTTACTAACCCCTCTACTTTTGAGGACAAAAGTGAGGGGTACTCCGTGGAGCGCGGCGGTGCAGGGCCAGTGGTGAGGGGACCCCCACCTATGACGGAGGTTTCAGTCTCACCTTCCAGAGAGCTCACTGCTGGTTCCAAGCGGTACTGAGAGATTACGGAAGTAGGGCCTTCTAGGATCAGGTTGGAAGTGTCCATAACGGCCAGTGTCTCAGCTGGATATGTCACCACTGGATTGGAAACATGTTGGTGCCCCACAGTGATGGAGTCATCAAGTTCTAGGATCTGGAGTTCAGCGGTACAATTAGGCTTGGTGGCACAGAGGCTGATAGACAACAGGGATGCAAGGATGGAGCATGTCCCAGATAAGGAGGGGGTGGGTTATCCCATATGCCAAGGGAAGCACCAGTATTATCTAGGGACTTGCGGAGAAGGGCCATTTTCAACTGTTCAAGAGATTCCAACCTTGATGCTCGCTCTTGAAACAGGCGCAAGTATTGAGCTGTAGTGAGGTCTCCTTGGGACAAGTGTACAAAGGAGTTATAGTCCTCAAAGGTAGCAGGGGGATACTCGCAGGGCTTGACAAAGGTTTCCAACGCTGGGAGAGATTCCAGGAGGGATCTATTATTCTCACCCATGGAGAGTAACCATTGGTGAGCTCCCTCTGAAATTTCACGGAGCAGCAGCTGGAGGAGGAGGACGTCAGCTAAGTCCTTGCCTTGAGACTTCAGGCGGGCCCTAAGGCTGGACAACATGTTGAAGATCTCATTTTTAAATTTGGAATACTGTGAAAAGTGGAGAGTGAGACCGGTAGTGGCAGGTACTGCACACTTTATGAGCGCCTTGAGTGAGGGGAGCCGCGCAACACCCTTAGCACACCCTTTGAGGAAGGTAACAACCAAAGCCAGAAGATATACAAAAGTACCAGCCCAGTGGACCGCTTCAACGGGTGACAACTCTGAGAGGATTGGGCTAACTCTAGCCACCCAACAGTAGAAGAAACTCACAAAAAATCTAGACTTTTCTCAGATAATGTCAGGGAAACTGGAGCGCAGGAGGTCGCTGGAGGGAAAGACACAGGCCAAAGGTGACACAACAAGGCCAAGTGACCCAACAAAATGAAGAGACGTCCTAAACGGTCAGTATTGTGTTTCCAAATAGATCTGTGGAACAAAACGCACACCAAACTGGCCACAATCATCAGGGACATGAGGCCTTGGGAGCTGGGAAGGGTGGCGAAAAATCTAGGGCAAAAGGCAGAAAATAGGAGGAGGCGGGGCTTGCAGAATAGGTGGAGGAGTAGGTGGAGGTCTCAGGTACAACAGTAGGGGCAAACCAGAGCGGAAAACGGACTCCAGCCATTACAAAACTCTGCAGAGTTGTTTTTATTTAGAAAAAACCAAAGTACAGGATATGTGCCTAAAATCCTAAACTTTACTAGAATGATCAGTTTATCTGAGAAAAGCAAAACCTTTCTCATCTTGGGACTAAATTTATAGGGGGTTGCTTCATGAAGATTCCAGTGGTTATTGGAATCTGATATGAGCTACAAATTCATCATTTTTCAACAAAAATAAATTTTTCGAATTTGGCCAGATTACAAAACCTCATATCTTGTGATTTTTTGGGTCTTGAGTTCGTTCCCGCCTTAGCTTGTGTCTCAATTAAGCCGTTTTCCTCAGCCCTGGCTGGCACAGCAAAAACCCATTTTTTGTCAATGACCTTAGATAGGTCATTGGTGACCCTTAGGGGTTCTGGTCTCTGCCCCAAGGGCTTGTTGGATTTGGCTTTAGATGGGCGATTGATTCCAGGAAAAATGTTACTAGCTGTGACAGGCATGCTGGAACCCCGATTATAGAAAGATTTTTGGCAACATGAACTGCAATTGAGGCACCCACAATGTTCAAGCTGAGCCATAATGTAAAAGTCTTGGCGTTTTTAAGAAGATTTGCACGTACAGTTGTAAGAAATGTTCCTCAGTCCCCGCCCCTCACTTACCTTCAACTATATAGCACAGTAATTTGCTGATTGTAAAGTATTGGGGCTTTTTTGTACTATCCTTAATCAATTTTAAATTCGCCAAATTACTTGAATAATTATATAAGTTCAACTAGCCTGGCGATCCCCCAAGGAACCACCCCAACCAAGTAGGGTCCCCACTCATTTTTATCGGTGATAATGGTGGCCTTCACATTGGTTATTTCAGCCATTGCCTCTCTCAGTGTGGAAACCCTCAGGAGTCATACCCTACAAGTTTCACAAGATGCCTCACCCAGCAGAACGACTATTATGAATCTAAATGAACAAAATTAACAAATGTCAACATAATCCATCTAAATTTTGATGAAAGCAAAAATGATGGTTCAGCGGTTACATCTTGGGTAGACGCTTTTGTGATTGAACCTAATGAAACTATTGCCACCACTCAGTATCAAGTATGCGCTCAGATTATCAGGAGTATGGCCCAAAAGTAAACCAAGGAGTGTGGTTCAACCCAACTTAATCTAATTCGCCCTGTTCATTGTGAAAACAAGAATGAAGATTTAATAGATGCTACTCAAAGCAAAATGGTGAGAATCAAATCTGATGAGACCATTTTTGCCACATGTTACCAAGTGCATATTTAACCAAGTTAGGATCTTTTCCCAAATGTAAAACACAAATAGATGGAACAACCCCCTCCTACTGACCCTAACAATTTGACCCCTCATATTTAAAGCGCGGTCAAGATCACTTCCAGTGATCAGCTTATTGGTTGAAGTAAAGATGATAATAGATTAATACTTATCACATTTGTTCCCATGTGGCCCTTATCACATATCAATAGAACAGCAAGGCCTTGCGGACTCTGAATTTTATTGTGGGTATCAGAATACCCCCAATGGAAGCATAGTCTTTCTTTGGCATGTCAATTGTCTGAAAATGATTTTAGATGACATTATGTTGACAGGAGCTTAAGTCTCCAGCACAGCTAAGCAACGTACTTTTTAATTACTACTTCCACTTCTGTTACACTCCTGCCAAAAGGGGTTCAGGTCATCAGAACGTCAGTGGCAGATACTTCAAACTGTTTCAAGGCTTCAGAGCTTATTGTGGTCTTGGCAGTATCCTCACTATTTAGTTATAAATTATATGAAAGGTGCACTCAACAATTGCTCTCCTTTTTCAATCAAGTTAACGATTTGGGCAGGTTGGTTTCCTTGAGCTAACTAAGTTTTGTTTGATTGATTTCTGTCAATTCGATCTACTCTTAACCTATCAGCTACAGACACCACATTAGGTGCCCCTAGCATGTAGACACTGTGTTGGCTAAAACTCTTCTTTGTGGTTGTCTTCACCCTATGTATGTAGTTTCACCCAGTTCATGGCGTTGGTGGTATCCTCCTTGGGGTTGTAACCTTCTTTTTGGAAGCACTTGATAAGAAAGATTGGTAGAAGTGGCTAGGTAGGTAGCGCCTATTACATTACAGTTCTCAACGGGGCAGGCGTTCTTCTGGTTTGGGTTATTTGTCCTTTGGTTTATCGCTCTTGTTGTTACTAACATTGAAAGCCTTACTAGTCCTTTGAGGGGGTGTTTTCAATGCCTTATACTACATCATGTAATTTCTTGTACATCAAGAAATGCTTCTTTGGTTGCCTTCAGGGACATTGCAGTTCTGACTATGAGGGTCATATACATCTTCAAGATTTGATGCATTTCCAATGAAAATAGCAGAACTTTTTTTCATTGTTGGTAAGCCCATAGTTCCCATTGTCCATAACCGCTGAGCTTTGAGCTAGTAGTGAGAGGCGTAGTTCTCTATTAAAGTGTTCTTGCTGATTTTCATAAGTAGAAGGCCAGTTTTTTGATGTGGAAATCCTGTTCAAACTAGAGCTCTGAGATGAGGATGCTTTTTACTTTAGTCCAGGTCAGTCCAGGTCATAACCTAGCGTTAAGGGTCTCCTGAGACTTTCAACTCATAGATCCTTTTATGGGAAAGCATTTTGATTATAACTTGCACCATCAATGCTATTCTCATACATCTGGAGGAAACCAGCGATAGTTCACTCTCCTGGTGTGTACATGTATTGAAATAAGATTTGAAGTTCAGCCCTCTTCTATAGGATCAGCATGCACCATATTTGAGGGTACAACAGTAAATTAAGTAGCCAGGATTGGTGTGTCTAACTGGTTGGCTGTTTGAGGGGAGGTAGGATCCAGTTATGTGCAATCCTCAGTTGAGCCTTCAACTCATCTAGGTTCTTGTCAAATGTTGTAGCATGGAATCGTGCTGGTCTAAGCGCTCTGCATACTCATATAAGGTCCAGATGTTCATCCCATTCTTGTTCTTGGGGAATAAAATTTATTTTCCCATCTCCTTAATGGCGGATTTAAGCTTCACGATGTGTGAAGGCCCTCTCACAATTTAAATGGACACAATGCAAGATCTTCTAGAGGTCTCCTTGATGCGCTCAAGTTGATTTTATAAGTCTGACATATCAAGTTCCAAGGTGCGGAGTCTTAGCGGATAGTTCTCCCCTTCCTCACCAGGAGTTCAGAGAATCCTAACAATGGTACAATTCCATATCTGCATCATCAAAATGCTCTTGAAAAATCTCAATATTTCACTTTGGTCTGATGGTGTTACCCCTGTAGTGAGAACCACAGCCAGCACGTCAGCCCTAGCTCACTTAAATTGTGAGACCAACTTTCTGCTTAGGGGTTCTGTTCAACAAGAATTAGACACCAAGGAACCATCTGAAGGGTCATGATCATCGCCACTGTGGAAATTACTGCACTGATGCTACCCAATATAGCATCAAATTCTTATTAAACTTGTTTATGCCCATGGTAAAACTTTTATGGACGCTCTTTGACATTTCTATTTTACGTTAGCCACCTCTGGACACAACAGAACCCTATCCAACCTCCTCCTTGGAAGCTCAGCTCCAAGGTATCCATGTAAACAAGTGTTCTGTTATTCCAGAGTATATCTCAGACTAATTTATGTATTCTGATCAACTGCTAGTCTCAGACAGGCTTCTGGAAGTTAGATCACCTAACTGAAATGAGTGAAACAAAAAGGATAAACTGAGATTCTGTGAAAATGTTTTGTTATAAAAAATTAAGTTTTTTCAATTCTTTATAAGAATTAGAATAATTTGAATGAGAATTATAAAATAAATTAGGAAGGGGGTAGAAATATTGGTGGTTTTCATAATTCTCTAGTGAGTCAGCATCTGACTTATGCTTTAGTCATGGCGTCCATTTGATTTAATTAAATATCCATGAGCTCCATCTCGCGGTGATTATCCTTGAACCAGGATGTTCAGGAGCCCTTTGTTCAGTCCCCACTTTTGGGTTGAGGGATGTATTTCCGCCTTGAATTATATTTCATCACCCAATTTTAGGTTATGCCGATCATCTTCAGGTTTGTTTGATACTGCTGATTTGACGCGCCTCACACCAAGGTTTAAGGCAATTATTTTATGGGGATTCATGCTTCTGGTAATATTATGAAGGAAGGTTTGATTGCTTCTGTCAAGTAAATTTGGCCAGGTCATTTTTTGTCAATAGACAATGCAAACAATCTTGGTCCCCAATGGTTTATGAGGGGATCAAAATTTATAGTCTTTGACAGCGGCTTTATCATCTTCTTTAATAGATTGCCTTGACTGTTAGGTAACAATATTTTGGTTGATGTCATTTTGACCAAATGGTAAATTTCTTGGCTGTCTGAATCTATATAAGGGGGTTGATTGATTCCATCCTTGACAGGTAAGTTGCCTATGTCTTTGCCTGTCTGGTAATGGCTTTTTTATTCCACTAGTCTGGGAATGACCATCTGATACCTTACAGCCTCATCCACGACAAGGAAAAATAAATTTGGATTAAACATATATTACATAACAAATATGAAGAACGTTTGGACTAACATGCGACAATTATGTACACCTTTGACAAGAGTTAAAAAGACATGAAAAACTGTATGTTGGGTCACACCTGAAGTTTAGCCCATAAATAAGAGGAACACACGTTTTTAGAAACTAAAATTGTCTAATCAACTGACAACAGCGCCTAAACTTCTTGTGCACAATGAACCAGTTGAAAAGGATCCTAATTTTAAGCTCTGATTTAATACTATGTTCACTCATGGTGGAGGAACAATTGCAGGATTCTTACATATGTAAAGGAACAGTGTGGATGGTTTGAGTGAATGTCAGAAAGCTCGCTACATCTAACGTTATGTCATGAGTCTCAGAAGAACCTCAGAGCAAGTTTAATACCAAAAAACGTGGACTGAAGTCAAAGAAATCCTCTTATCTTTATTACGAAGTAACTAAGGTATCTAGAATATAAAAAAGAACTTCTTTTTGTGGAGAAGAGGAACAATAAGTCAGTTGCCTACTATGCGGCTTGTTATCTTAAGGCGTAATAGGTATGGACTTCTGTAGCAATGTATTTCCTCTACATAAAAGATGATGTTACTAATTTCATTGGAGATTCATCTAATACTAAAGATGATCACAACATTAGCACTGAAACTGCAATGTCATTAAGGAGATCAAGGAATAACTACTTATTTTCAGGGAACATACAAGATAGAATACAAGGTTGTTATTAACCCACCTTGAATACTTAACAGTGATGTCTATGCCACTCAGAATAAGTGTTATAAGCCAATATAGTAAAATCCAAAGCCAGTTGAAAGACAATTACAATCAGAATTCAATTTTACCATTTGTGACACTTTTGGAATTTTTGTCCACTGAATATTACTAAGATAAGTTTGCTCAAATAAGAAAGAGCCTACTGATACAGTGATTGTGTGAATCTCAACTAAAAAGAGAAGGAATAAAGTTGATAAAGATTAGTTAGTTCTGGATACCTTCTAGGGGCACATAGCACTTTGGCTGTACCTGCAAGGTTATGAATACATACAATGATGAATGGAATAAGTGATACATACTTGACATAGTCCAATAAACTTACAAAAGTTAATGAACTGGTTGAGGAAGAAGAACATCATGTCAAAAAACCTTCAATAACACTGAGACACTGGATGAGAACATGCTAACCCAAGCATTCAGAAGTAAAAAGCATTTTAGGAGTTTTGAGAAGTCAGATACCAATGTTCTAACAACTGATTCGCTAGTAATGAGAATATTCAAGATTAAAGTTGTAAATCAAAGTGTTAGAGTATTTTGCCGTCAAATACACTGGTGTACCAGTCAACATCATATCCTCTAAACTTATGATGATTTGGAGTTCATGCCAAAAAATTAATTAAAATGCTAAGCTAGAACAGCTTCCACAGATACAAAATGCGCTAAAGGAGCGTACCCAACTTTGCCTTATGCTTTAAATATATGATTTAACGGCTCCATAGTACTTCTAGACTTCAAGCTTATGACCTTTTTGGATTGAAACTCAATTTTTACTTGATTTTGGTGTGAAGATTGACTCTATTAACAGCAAAATGACATACATAACTATCAATTACCCCTCGTTTTTAAAGAAAGGTTGCTAAACAAACAGAAAACATGTTTAGTTGAGTGGATCTGTCAATCAATCCCATCTTTACATTTTGAAGAGAAGAGTGTTAAGAAGCTATATAGCCAAGGTCAGCGCAGTAAAATTAGCCATTTAGTGCTAGTAAGTTTGATGATATACTATTTGGCAAAAAATAGATGTCACTTTCTTCTAGCATAGAATACCCTTGAATATTATACTTACAGCCTTCAGTCTTGATAAGATCAAAGAGCAGGAGCCACGAGCCTTACCTGGGCTCTTTAATTTAATATATACAGTAAATTTGCCCATCGTTATAGAAAACACCACAAAATAGATAAATAGAGTGGAAAAGGGAAAATAGTAGCATATTAAAGGTTATTGAATTGTAAAGTCACTGGTTTAGTGCATGCTGTTGGAAATTTTGATTAACTGGTTTGGGGATGTAACAGAAAAGGAGAAGAAGCAGTTGGAAGAACTTATAGATGAATTTATAAATATCTTCAGACCAGGTACAAGCGTTATAAGGCTATGAAAAGAAGAAGTACATCATGGGATACTGCATCAGCCATTCCGTTCAATTCCAAGCCATGGCACTGATCTAAAATTATGAAAAATAAGTCATCACTAAAGAGCTCAATCAACTTATTGAAGCTGGCCTACTGTGACTCTCTAGGAGCCCATAGCTTCGCCTATGTTACTAATTAGAAAGAAGGATGGAACACACCGCATAGTTGTGGTATAACAATAATTGATGAGATTACCAGTAAGGACTTGTATCCGCTCCCCAGAATAGACAGCACTTCAAAAAGCTTTAGAGGCTTAGTGTGCTTCTCTGCTATGGATCTAGTCAGTGGCTACTGGAAGATGGAGTTGTACTGGAGGATTAGGGTAAGGGCGCACAGATTGGTAGCCAGATTTTTTGAACCTACATGAGTGCCGCAAGGGCTTTGCAACTTCCATACAACATTTTAACGAGCTATGGATAGATAAATAGAGAATTCTAACCATCTTGTGTTATAGTAACCTGGACAATATCACCTTGTTTAGTCTCACTTCTCAAATTATCCCAAGCACATATTCAAAGTGTTTCAAAAGGTCTAATGAATCATATCATATGTTGAGTTTTAGACAAAATGTTAAAATCTAAAAATCAATTAGAATCTTTAGGATTGAGATCAACCTTAAGCAATCAAGTTACAAGTAAAAAAGTAGAGCGATAGTAGCAATGGAACAACCAAGAAGCATATGTGATGTTTAAGTCTTCATAGGGATGGTGAAATAATATAGCATTTTATCCATTAATTTTTACATAATTAGCTGCACATTTATTATAACTACTGACAAAGGAATAAAGGCTTAAGCGGGGCCTAGATCAAGAACAGAACCTCAGAGTTGGAAGCATTATAATAGAAGCACTAGTTTTGACGTAGCCAGACTTCAACAAGACGTTTTACTTTTATACAGACACTAGCAATGTCAATCTTGGAGCAATACTAGAACAGGTAAACAAATATAGGATTAACTATACCATTAATTAATAATTTATGATTTTTACGCGGGCAATAAAGAAATACACAGTTAATGCGAGATAATTACTAACAGTCTTAAGGGCTGTTAACCACTTTTGATCATACTTATATGTAGTACATATTAAAGAAATGACAGCTCCTGGATCACTCCACATATTCTATAACATGGAGGATCCTTCATATAAAGCTTGTCAGATAGCATTTAAACAATAAGGGTATGATTTTGAACTCACACACAGAAAATGAAGCAGGTGTATGAATACAGACAGATTGTCAAAATTGTATGTGTTTCATCTTCAGGCACATGAGAGTGAACAATTGTATAATCTGATAGGATACCTGTAGAAGAGTGGCAGGACAATGCTGAAGAGGTGAAAGCTGTCTTAATAATATTAAAAATACTAGTGTATTAATTGAAGTCTTCAGAAGATGGTTAATTTAATATTACCCTCACATAACCTAGCAACTGCCTAAACTAGTGATGGGATCCCAAAAGCAGTGTTTGACACGACCAAACCATAATGACATTAGAGTACCATAAGGAAAGGTTCTTTGGAGTCAATGTCAGATGAAGTACATTAAGCCCTTAGAACTATGTTAAATGAGGTATAGGCGAATAAGTCAAAAATCAGATGGATCTACAATTACCAACCGCAATTGATATCAACATTTAAAAAATTTACAAGGAACAGAAGCTCTTAAGGATTAATTTAACATATTAATTTGTTAATTCAAGATATTAAAGTAATATTAGAGAATATCTTGTCACAAGTTCACCTTGTAGTTTTAGCTTTAAGGTCTACTGATACAGTTATCAAGCTATACAAAACATTGCACCCCTTCAGAACTAAGAAGGGCACCAAACCCAGGGCCTTGTCTCTCAGAAAGATTACTAATTTAGGACACACCTAGATTAAAGATGAGTGTGGCTGTTCCCTTGTTTAAACCGCCCCACTTAAACCAACTTCAAGTTTAAAACAATTTGTATCAATGAGACACTAGAGCATTATGGCTAAAATAAAGCAGCTCTGCTCTTATTTAAGTTGTATGTCTAAAATATATGGTACAAAACCAAATACAAATCCAAAAAAGTTAATCAACTAGGAACATACTTGGTTGTAAAATAAATTTTAAACCGGGGGTAGCCAAATTGATATAAATTTACATATGGAAGTTCAAACGAGCAGAAGTATTAATAAAATAGATTTAAGGCTTTAAACGCACCAAAACCCAAAATTGCCAACGTAAACTAGAAATTGATACCCAAATCTATATAAAATAAAATTTTAAGTCTGAAAATGAATCCTAAAGCAATTTGATAAATACAAGTCTCCATTTCAAATTATTTTAAATTTACTAAGCCCCTTCCTCCATTTAAAGGTATTCTATTAACCGCCTGAATCTTGCAGAGGTTGGGTTATTCTTTTCCTTAGGTTTTAATAAGAAATCAATGTACCTACTTCTGCTTAAACTAAATTATAATTTTGTTGTACTCTATAACTTAGTTAATCAGTATTATTAAGGAACCTAACCCCTTAGTATTGAAATGAGTGGTGGTTGTGCTGACTTTGCTATTGCTTTAGTTTGTATTAACAAGGGTAGAAAAAAAAACAAGAGACTAACTACCAGGTATGAATTTCCAAATTCTTTTACCCATCTCCCCAATCTACAATTTACAGATACACCATTCCCCACATATCAGAACGGTGGTAAATTGTGGCCTGAGATTAAATTCCTGTGTGTGAAGCATCCACATTGGCATTTCATGTTTTTAATTTGGCAAACTAGTTCCCTGAAATTATATCCCAATTATTATTTATCAATGTAAAGGCGTTGTTTAATATCCTTTAGTTTTGAGCAAGTATTTAAAAGCAACTATCATTTAACAATTTTAGCACGCTCCTCACCCATTGATCATGGGACCCCCTTGTTAAGATAATAATTATTTTCCTAAGTGGTGCAATACTCAAACTTCATGCCAAGCTAACTTGGGTTTATCTTTTTAGTTATCAGAAGTTTCCCCTACTCATCAATTGATGTTTCTTGCCTTGAAAAAATCATTTTGGCCGGTGCTTTTCTAGTCATATCAACGTAACTCCTATAGGATATTGTTAGATATGATAGGCTCAACTTTACAGGACATGGAGCTCCACAAATAGGAACTTATTAACAATTACCTGCCTTCTCTGAATAATCCCATTTTGCAGAAGAGCCCTTTTTGGTTCACAATGAATCTCTTAATATTATTTAAATTACTCTGATAATCTTTTTAATGATTGGCATTGAAAGTTAGAAATCCTTTGCAATTCTGTTAACCTAGAAGTAGATTCTATTTAAAAAAGCTGTTAACGCAAATTGTAGCACTATGCCGCTTGGATCCAAAATAAAGCATATTTCAAATGTTCGCCCCTTAGCTGATCCCTCAGATCTCCACTTAGTTGCTTTGTCATATGCACAGGCAGCATAAATTCCATCTCATTTCGCAAATAGCACACAAAAACGTTGAGAAACTTCTGCGTTGAGTAAAGAGATTCACACATATTTTTATTAGTTGAGTAACTTCACCATGATTATTTTCTATTTACCATACAAATTTCAGTAGGTCAACGGAATGTATCAATCAATGTCAGGTAGAAAGTAAAGCCATATATTATTTTGAACAGCAGGTTGTGCAGGTCCTGGACCTAAAAGTCATGATGTTCGCCTGTCATGGGTGTTTTTATGTCTCAAACTTCACACTTCCTCTGCGCAAAACAAGTCAATTTGTTTTATAAAACATGTATTTGTGACCAATTTTGGAGATTCTAGTGCTGTTATACTATAAAATCTTGGGGGTAGGTAGTGGAGCTATCATCTATTAAGCGGTGATTTGGAAAGGAATATGCTTTCCTTTACCTCTAATTATCATTTGGTGCAATATCATCTTCTCCCAAAATTGAGGCCAAGGAATCTAGTTGCAGCTATGGTGGCGTATTCTGCTATTGATGTTATTCCTGACTTACCTACCATGCCACAGATCCTCAAGCCTCAAAAGAATGTGTTTGTTGTGGAAGGTGCAATCGTCTACTAAGACACTCAAAGTTTGATCTGAGCCTACAGCTGAGGGTTGATTTTATCAAAATCAATTGCATTTTGTATCCTACACAGCTAAGGAGAATCAAACTTTTTCGCATATGGATTAACAATATGAGGGATAAGGGATGGATGATTAAGAAGTTTACTACGCTTCAGCCCCAGTGATTGATTAGAAACTGATGGCACCCTAAGACCTTGCATAGATTATGGACACTTAAACTTGTAAAGCCCCAGACCTATACCCTTTGACCTCAAGGCTGCTATTGCCCAAGCTCCTGAGAGCAATGGTATTTTTAAAACTTGATTTAAAACTCTTTCCACCAAGTGTGGGTTAATCTAGCCAGGATTGGCAGAAAGAAATTTCTCACGTTAGAAAATACCAGTCTGAAATAATTTCATTTAGGACTTAAATGCGCCAGCAATTTTCAAAGCTTTATTAGTAATGCTCTGAAGATCTCAGGTTAAATGTGAGGTATCCTATGTTAATGATATACTGGTCCATTCTCCCAACGCCAAGCAACATGCTTAAGATTTGGCGGCTGTGGGTGCAGTACTCCACAATACAAGCTTAGTCGCAAAGTCCCAGGTGTGAGCTCTTCAAGGGATGAATTTCTATTCTTTAGAATCTAGTCCTGAAAGATGATGTGAAAACTTTAGAGCTTTTTCTACTCAACTTCCTCCTCTGAAATGAGCACCAACGTTGATCTCTGAAGCTTTCGTTTCTTAAAAGTATAGCTCGCTTCAGTTCCCTAGATTTCTTGCACAGGTTCTTTATATGCGCAATCAATATTCATTGATAAATTGATAAAATATGTGTGTGATTGTTACTAGTATAAAGATTATTATCCAGTTGAGCGTTTTGCAACCTAAATTTTTCTCCTGCTCAGGATTCTCCTTGGAACAGGTACAACAATCTTCCTTCAACCCACTGGTGAAGGTAATGGAAGCTCTAGATAACAATGGAACTCCTCTACCATCAATTCCTCCTCTGATGTTGGCAACTTCTTAAGGACAACAGAACTTACCCTATTGGAAGTAGGTTCAAGGGGTTCTAAGGGAACTTTTACTCTTAAGACTTGACTCCTAATTCTGGCATAGAGGTCCTCTCCTTGGACTTATCCAGCAATTATAGTTCAGTGGCCTTCTTGGTGAAACTTCTTTCACTTTATTTATCTTAAATCAGGAGCCTCAGAGAACTTATTAGTAATATTAACTCAGAGATAACTGATCCATCTACTATAATCCCAAGTGTACTAAAAGTTACAATACATATATAATAACTAAATATTTTTGGTGACTAAAAGATTCTTGTTCTTCAAAGTTCTGCTTTATTAAAATATTTACAAGAAAATATAGGGGATTTGGCGCTAACTCTTTTGTTGGCGCCCTGATTAAAATCAGCAGCCATTGATGATAAATTTACTTTCAGGGTCTCATGATAAATGATCTTTCTCACTAGTTTAGTTGGGTTCTCTCCCCTACTTTAAAGTGACCCTCTTGGTTTAATAAAGGAACGTTTCCCAACGCTTTACTCAACTCAACAATTCACCCTTATCAGAGTAGCAACCTACTTAGGTAATGGAACTCTTTCTTATAAACAGCAGGTTGAAATACCTAAAAGGTTAAATGTTAGTTGCTATTAAGGCTTTATTGATCTCTAGCAACTCCTAAACTCCATTAGTTGATCAGCAACAAACCTGGCCAAGTTCTA